>OX376374.1:63191874-63277561 GCA_947369275.1 Nemotelus nigrinus
GATCACATCGGCTTGCGATTTGGATCGATGGAAAAGTTTATTGAAGGAGACCAGGACCAGACCCCGGTTGCAGCGCCGACGGTGACTTGTACCAGTTAGAGGGTTTGTAGTTTAAGTAGATAGCGATGCAAAAACCAACATCAGGAAGCCTTCCTAGCCATTAACCTCCAGGAGTTTAGGGAACTTTTAACAAAGAGAATGCCATTCGGTTTTGTTTGACAAACAGTTTGGAGCACGCTTTTGTTGTAAGCGAGTGATCCACTTGTTCTCGGACCAAAAAGTATCGAATTTACAGGTCGATATTGCATCGAAGTCTGACGATAAACGTATACTTGGGCTGAAGTTTGATTGGTGCTGTGCTGTTGTTCCGCTCTTTGATTGGCTAGGAAGCTTTGTCATGCTTAGATATATTCTTATGCATTGTTTCACAGTTTGGGAAATTGTTACGTTCTACTATTAGAAGTTCGAGATGCATCATTGAAGGGTGTTTCATATTTTCATCTTCTATAGGCTATTGGGCGTCCTTTTAACTTTCAAGTTGGCGGCTCAATTTTTCTAATTCCAATTGTTGTGCGGAGAATGCATCAACCAATTAATGGTTTCATTATTCTCTTCAATTTAAGATTCTCTCGGTGGTGGCTTCCCAAATATTGCTTAATTTAGTAGAGGATGATAATTATGTTGTCGTCCATATTCTTCATGAGTCTTCATGAGAACAATTTGACCGTTTGTGCAAATTAAATGGCTTTATAGATAGGGATAATACCAATTGCTTGGAGCGTCCATGCAAGCACCATGATATTTCCTTGGTAAGAAAGCCTTGCAAGTTACACATTTTATTGCGTTGTGACTAGCGAAGCAGTTTATTTTCATATGTAAACTTACATTTACAAATAAACAATAAATATTGTTTTCCAAAATTATGCGGTACTTCCATCGAATGGCTCTCTGCGATGCTTTTCAATTAACAATGATTTTATAAGACAGAGATCTTGCGTTAGATCAACCCCAAAAACGACAAAAAAAAAAAAACAAACGAAGTGAATAAAGAAAGGATATCTACCATGGTTGCGGTGAATATGAGCGGCACTGCGAAACATACATGTTGGTAATTGGCATGTCCAACAAACTACGTTGTTTTAAGTATGTAATATCTTCATCAGTTGACTATGAGCACAATCGGACAGTTTGGAAGACATCTAGCATTTTTTTTAAAACCGGGTTTTTTGTGCTTTTTTCGAGAGCTGGTTAAAATGTGGCCACAAAACATTCTAAATCCAGCAAGAGGCAGCGACAAATAACCTATAGCAGGGGACTTCTTACGACTGACCAAGTGGACACCGTGCAAAATGCCCTTGAGGAAAGGATACTGGTCGAGATAGAGAGAGTCGTCACTCTTCGCTTACTCAGCAAATCCTACAAAGCAAGTTACATGTCCTTTCACTGTAAGGACAACCCAACGGCGGAGTGGATAAGGACAGAAACCTTAAAGATGAGGCCGCAAGAAGGAGTCAACCTATGGGCCTCGGAAAAATCTCTCATTCCCAACTCCAAGACCCTTGTTGGCTAGGCGGAGTGGATTTGGCTACGGAAAGGATCCTGGCTTTCGTAGATTCCTTTTCAGAGAGAGCAAAAATAAGCAGCAAACGAGACCTTAGCTAATAAAACCACTGACGGAGACGGCAACATTAGCTTCTGGTTTGTACAGGTTCATTTGACAATCAAAAAGTCAGCCGAAAAATCATCAAAGCCGCCTCTCACTCCAACTACCAATCTGGAGGGTAGTGAAATTGACATAGAGGGATAACGCTCACCTTTGGAAACACACTGGATTTGCTGCCAACAGCAAATTTTCCAGGCTGCAAATTAGGAGTAACGACGAGGCCGAGGAAGAAGAGAAAGACCCAGTCGGAAGCCACACTTACTTTTGATTTAAGAAATCACCACGTTTGAAGAGGTTCAATGGATACACTGGTCAATTAGCCTCAAATCTGTCATATTAAAGATCTGTCATATAAAAAAGAGCAGGTAAAGTTTCTGCTTTACAAATTTCAATTTGCCATCAAAAGGGCAAATCAACTCTATCAGCTACACATAAGCAGATACAAATAATAAATGGCAAGGAAATTGCACTATGCGCCTTGATAGATATTAGACGAGCCTTTGACAATGCAAGACATGGCTCGCTGCACCACGCTCTCCAGAGGAGTGAGGCCCCTCAAAAAGTAGAAAAATAAGCGAGTTCGATACCAAGGTATCCAGCTGTTTTGGCGGAGCTGGGAGAGGTGAGGCCAAGGGCGGACGTTAGGAGAGTATGTCCACAGAAAAGGGTAGCAGTCCCCTGCTATGGTCCCTACTAGCTGATGGCCTTCTCGTGACCCTCAATATTGAAGCCCAGCTGCCCTAGCTTACGTGAACGACAACACGCTCTTAATAAGAGGCTCACACATAAATAGGATAACGTAAGTTGCAGATTGCAAAAAGCTTTAAATGAAACAATCCAATCATGCGATGAAAAGGATTCCTCAGAAAACTGGCATAGTATCATTCATCAGAAAAAATAAAATCGAAATAGGAGCCCTTAATATTAGGGGCACCACTGTATGTCTGCGAAAATAGGCAAAATATCTAAGCACCCACCTAGATAGGAAAGTTGCCTAGAACAATCATACAAACAAATGCACTGAAGGGCATTAAGGCAGTCTAGGCGACAAAAGAAATGCTTGGACACAATTGGAGGCTATCTCCATGGCAGACACTCTGGGTAAACAAACAAGTGGTGAAACCTATCATCCTATAAGAATCTGCAATGTGGTGAAAGAAAACCATACAAAAAATTGATGTTAATAGGCTCAACAAGTTTCAAAGGATGGCCTGCCTGTTGATTACCAGAGCAATTAGCGTCACCCCGACGGCAAGAATTGAGGCTCTTCTTATCCCAGATAATTCACGAAGAAGCAGCGAAACAGACTATTAGCCTACAACAAATTCAGCTATACTCTTAGAGGTGTGAGAGGCCCTGAATCAAATAGGGGCACAGAACAGCTTCGAGTTGATATGGATCCCCGACCATGGGGGTGGCACGAAGAAAACGATGAAGCTGACACCAAGGCCAAAGAAGGAGCAAGAATGCCTACTCCGTACTGGGGCTTAACAACGCAAACACGGAGAAGGAAATGAAAACATAGAACAAGAAAAAAATCAAAGCTTCTGGCTTAATCTTGGGGGGTTTGAGGCACTTAAAAACACCTTGGCGTCAACATCATCAGAGCAAAAGAAGCAATGGCTTTCAACAAAAGTAATATAAGATCCCTATGTGGAGCGTTGACAGGTCACCTTCCTTGCAAAGAGCACCCCCACAGAATAGGTGAGAAGCTGGACGACTGCTACAGATACCAGGAGGTCACAGTACTAGGGGTCTTCTGAACCTACTCTATGCAATCAAGGGCACTCGGGACACCGAAGGCATTGCGAGAATCAAAGAAATCTCACTTATCGAAAAGAAGAGTGCCCCACAACGTCGTTTCCTACCTCCTAGGCCAAGGTGATTTAGTCGATGGGCAGAGATCATCACCATTCTTTGAATTAGAATGTCGAGAGGAGCAACGCATACTTGAACAAATACCAAATGAGGCAAAGTTAAAGAATTTAATATAAATAAATAAACGTATTTTCAGCAATAGATAAATGCCGTATGAAAACGAAAAATTTAGCCAATCAGTTTTTTCACTAAACTGTATAATTTTATTTATTTATTAACCAAACAAGGTAGAAACAATATGAAATAAATATGTGTAAATGAAACAAAAAAAAAATTAAATAAATTAAATAATTAATAAATAAATCAATAACAATTGATAAATAACAAACAAATAAAACAAATAAAACATTGACATATAGCTTAAGATAAGGGGTTATGGATGGCTTGGAAAAGGGGGGATTTGAAGGAGAATTTGGAGATCGTTGGGGAATACAGAAAACTTATGCTGTTAAATATTCTGCAGCATCTATTTACCGGCTCATTAGCTGCGTAAGTAGTGGAATGTGGATATTCTTTAAGGGGTTAGTCCACTGTTAAACTCCTCCAAATGAACTTTTTTTTTAAACAGCTACCAAAAAAAAACTATTCAAGATATCGATTTGAAATTTTACATGCTTCTTTATTGAAGTTAAGAGTTAACATTTTCATTGGAAAAAATTATTAGAAAACAAAATGGCGGCCGCCATAATGGATCGCCGCAGCACCGCCGAAAAAAAAAAGCAAATTGCGCCTCGTAAATTCCTGGACAAAATAAGCGTCTGTGAACAAATTACCAAAAAGATTTCATTAGTTTTGAGTATAAAGGACTGCACGGGCCTAAATTTAGAGCCCTAAAGCGATTAAAAAAAATGTGGTATACTTTTGAATCAAAAAAATTCATAAAAAAAATTTTTTTAATCAAAAAAATGTTTCCCAGATCGTCATTTTTATTTTTTTTTTTCTTAATTTAGGCCCGTGCAGTCCTTTATACTCAAAACTAATGAAATCTTTTTGGTAATTTGTTCACAGACGCTTATTTTGCCCAGGAATCTACGAGGCGCAATTTGCTTTTTTTTCGGCGGTGCTGCGGCGATCCATTGGGGCGGCCGCCATTTTGTTTTCTAATAATTTTTTCTAATGAAAATGTTAACTCTTAGCTTCAATAAAGATGTATGTAAAATTTCAAATCGATATCTAGAATAGTTTTTTGTTGGTGGCTGTTTAAAAAAAAAGTTCATTTTGAGCAGTTTAACAGTGGACTAACCCCTTAAGTAAACGAGAGGACCTGGTGTTTCTTACAGGGTTATTTAATACCATTTTACTATTCAGGAATTCAACTTTGATAACGCCTCTAATGACGTCGAATGTGATGCAGGCCGAAATAATCTTCCTTCTGGATGCAAGTGTCAATAAGTTTAGATGACCCAGTCGAAACTCATAAGGAGGAAGGGTATTAAAATCGTAAGGATTGTATAGTTCTCTCAATGCGAAAAGCAAGAACTGTTTTTGTATGGTCTCGAGTCTGTTACTGTGGGTTTCAAAAGCCGGATTCCAGCAGATAGAGGCATATTGGAGAATGGGGCGTACAAGTGAGATGTATAAGGATCTTGTGACCCACAGGTTACCAAATTCCTTGGAACGTCTTTTGATGAATCCTAGCTGTTTGTTTGCACGGGAAATTATTTTATCATAGTGCAAGGTGAAGCGGAGTTTCTCATCCAAGATAACACCAAGGTCAACAACGTTTTCAACTCGGCCTAACAAATTATTGCCAAGGAAGTATATTGATGTAGTAAATTGGAAGATGGTTTTAAAGCAAGTAATATGAGATGAGTCAAATTTATCTCAGCCAGATCTTGTTAAGTTGAAAAATGAAAACTTTTGATGATTTTCTAAATACAATATAACTCAACTACTTCCTGATTGCAGTGCACAAGAAGGCCTAATTGATTTTTTCATTATCAATATCTATTTTCATGATCTTTAAATTTTGTTCACTAGTAAATGTCCTCTAAGAGCATCTAAATTTCAAGATTTCAAGTAAAAAAAGTGAATATTTACACCCGTATATTTTCAAAGTTAGAATCAGTGAACGAAAAAAAACCTTATGGTACCGTACCTTAGTGTACTGTACCGTACATTTATGACGCCAGTACGCAAACACATTCACTACAAAAAGTACACATACCCTACCTCAGTCTATAATGTTTGCGTACATGTACACAACCGATATACCGAACGAAACAGAAACGATGCAAATGTACGCTACGATTGAATACTGTACTGTACAAAGTACACAAACCTTATCCTCTACAATACGGAATGTGTACACCTACACAACCCGTACACAAACGATATACACTAAACGTACCGTACGTTTAGTGTACTTTTGCGGTTCATTTATATGAAAAGGTAAAGCACTATGGAAATGAAAGCAATGAGTCAAAAATATTGAGTTTCACATAATGAATTCATTTCGGCTGCGGCATTATCACTATCATGTGTATTTCATGGCTGTGGTAAAGGCTCGGCGGAAATTTTTTTGTCTATGTACATGATTTGGCTAATGAAAATTATGATTTTAAGACAATGTATGCCAATGCTAGAATTTTCGGAAGATTATTTTGTATATTTGCGCCCTCACAAGTATTAACAGGAGAGCATAATCACAGATTATGTACCTTGGGCCTAGTTGAGCACATAATGAAGTTCATATATCATATTCCCAATAATACTCAATGCGTATATATTCTGGATGAAAACCGAATAAACTTATCGTATCATTTAGTGTACTTAGGTGTTTCTTTAGTTCAAGTAGAAAAATTATTTTCGAAAGCAACGAGGATGCCGCGGCCAAAAAATTCAATTTTACATGATTTGTTTAGGCAAAATCATGACGGGGAAACAGTGTGTGAAAATAATAAATGTGACGGTAAAGTGCTAAATAAACATAGTGGCAATCTTGAAAGACATTTGAAAATTGTGCATCCTTTGTTGTATTCACGATATGTTCAACAAAAAATCGGAAATAAAGAGAATAGCTGTCAGTTGAAAACGAAATTAACGAGAGAAATAAATAAAGAAAACGTTGAACTGGCAATCGTTGAGCTATTTACGAAAAATGGTCGTCCACTTTCAATGCTCGAGGACCGTTCGTTTCAAATATTGGTGCAACCTGTTTTTGATGCTGTAAACGTAAAGGTTAATGAGCACAACGTTAGTGAAAGAATTACTGCATATTGTCAACAAATTAAAGCAGAAATAGTTGCAGATTTAAAAAACCAGCTACTTTCACTGAAAATTGATGCAGCCACGAGACAAGATTTGAGTCTTTTAGGAATTAACGCGCAGTACGTAAAAAACGGGATGATTGTCGTTAAAACACTGGCAATACGAGAGCTAAAATCTGGTCATACTAGCGAATACTTAAAGTTCGTAATTTTACAAGTTCTCCAAGAGTATTCCATCGATATACAACAAGTATTGACGATCACCACTGACAATGGAGCGAATATGGTGAAAACAGCTTCTGATATGGATACGTATTTAAAAAATTCCTTGGAAGAAGAGCAACTTCATGATGAATCAATAGACAATAATTTGGAAACTATTAGATCCAACTTTTCTTCTTATAATATCACAAATATTAGATGTGGGGCGCACACTTTACAACTTTGTGCATATGATGTGCTAAGATCGCCGTTGATTAGAGAAAAAGTAGAAAAATGCAGATTTGTCGCAAGAAAGTTAAGAACCCAAAACTTTATGAACATATTGAAAACCGGTGGTTACAAAAAGCCATTACTTGACTGCGCCACAAGATGGAATTCAACCTTTACCATGCTTGAAAGGCTCATAACAATAAAACCAATAATAGATTCATTGGGTGAAGGAAATCCAAACATTTTCATTGACACTGAAACATGGTCATTTATCCACGAGTTTGTTAGAGTATTTGGGCCTTTATGCTCTGCGACTATTAAGCTTCAATCAGAGCAACTGGTTTTCAGTGAGCTGTTCATTATCATAATGGATTTAAAAATTAAAATTCAAAATCTTGCTGCATCAGATATGAAAAATATTTTAATCAGTTCATTGGAAAGAAGAAAGTCAAAACTATTGGAAAATGAGCTACTAAATGCGGCTATATATTTGGACCCTAGGATTAGAATATGTTTGACTTCAGATCAAACATCCAAAGCGAAAAATTATTTAGATTCACTACACAAACGCATTCTTTGTGTGAAAGGTACACAAATATTTAATTTATTGTAAGAAAAAAAACAATTTTTTTTTAACAGAAAGTACATGCGACTCACCGCCACTACAGGCGCAGTTAACAATCGAAAGAGGAGATGGATCGCTTCTGAATAATATCGGCTCTGAGCCTTTGGACTCATTTTCGAGTTTCCTGCAAAACTTGGATCCAGTGACAGCAAATCAGCCTACGTCATTATCTCTTTCGGATCTGGAAATGGATTTAATGATGTATGAACGTCAAAAAAGATTACCACTTGATGAAAATATTCTTCAATTTTGGGCTTCACAGCATAATCAATTGTCTGTTATATCGAACGTATTATTGGCAATACCAGCAACACAAGTGAGCGTCGAACGCTTATTTTCTGCGTTGAAATACATTCTATCCGACCAACGTAACAGGCTGTCAAGTTCTAATTTGGAAAACATATTACTGGTAAAAGTCAATGGATCCTTCAAATACGGCGATTGAATTGCTTATTGTTTCTGAATTTTTAATTTTAATTTGTTTCTTACATTTTGTTTGCTTTCGAATATGAAATACATTTTTTTAATATAATTATTTTAGTTAATAAAATATGATGGCATTACTTGAATATCTGGACTCTTATTTATCTTTTGAACAAACAAAACCTTCTTTATTTTTTACTTTTTAAAAATTGTACATAACTGAAACCATTTAAAACAAAACAGTATACCGTTACATTATCCAAAAAAAGTTTTCAAACAAATCGCTTCCATTCAAACTCAGAAAGATTATATTTACTTTCATCTACGAAAATAACATTTTCTCTCTAGCATACTCCAAGAGTCACCCAACATTTTTCCCTAAAATGAACGGTTTTTTTCTTGCAATGCACTCCTTGTAACCCGTTTTATGGAGAAAATTTCACACTGTTTGGATCTTTTATTTTTGGATCATTCTTTATAATTCCTCCAATTTTCCTCTCTTATCTAAAATTTTCTTCCAAACCCTTCCTACAGTGATTTAAATTTTTTCTTGCTTTTAGTATTTTAGATATCATAATTTTGACTAACCATATCATGTGAACAAACATTTTTCGCCCGCGCCATTAGCACTGCCATGAAATACAGATGATAGTGATAATGCCGCATCCGAAATGAATTGATTATGGTCTCCTGCGAAATTCAATATTTTTGACTTGCATTTCCTTTTCATATGAATGAACCGCAAAAGTACACTAAACGTACGGTACGTTTAGTGTATATCGTTTGTGTACGGGTTGTGTAGGTGTACACATTCCGTATTGTAGAGGATAAGGTTTGTGTACTTTGTACAGTACAGTATTCAATCGTAGCGTACATTTGCATCGTTTCTGTTTCGTTCGGTATATCGGTTGTGTACATGTACGCAAACATTATAGACTGAGGTAGGGTATGTGTACTTTTCGCGTACAGTACGCTTAAGGTACGGTATTTTTTCGTTCACTGGTTAGAATTGACTTTAAAATTTGATGTTTAAGACAAGATCTAGGCCGGTTCCACCTGGTATATCACTGTCATGAATCTTTTAGATTTAGATTAGATTTTAGATTTTTTATTTTACTAAAAAAAATTATGGTCAAATATTCATTCGTTAGCTAGAGTTTTGATACACAGGTTTTGATCAGTGTTGTCACCTTACTACATTTGTAGCAAATTTACTACATTTTTTCGGCCTTTGCCGTTTTTGCTACTTCACTACTCAAATTGTTAAATCTACTGCATATTGTATCGAGAATGTAATATTGAAGAAGATTTAAGCGCTGGACACACAGAACGCTATCGGGCGTCATGGGCGGCACGGACAGTCATACACAGTCGTTCAGTAATTTGGCTATGTCAAACACAAGGCGACAACGCTAACTTTGCAACGTTAGTCTGTTTGCATAACCTGCATGAAGTGTCGTTCAAAAATACTTTTTCTATCAGGCGCCCAGTTTTCTCACATATTTGACTACGACGGCTAATCATCGCTCGGGTTTCTACGCCAGATAACTATTAAGCGATGAAAAAATATATGAACCTTCAAATGACTTGATACATTTTTTCAGCAAGTTTAAATTGTTTGAAGGTTCTTATGTACAGAAGTAAGAAATTTATGTATGTACACACGTATTTGAAAAGCAATGATTTATTTACTGTTATTTGTTATAGAACTGAAAAATTCATTTGTTATTGAAATCGTAGAATTTTTTTTATATTTTGATAGTTTTGTTATCTTTGGGTTAGAAAATAGATTTTACGAGTATATGACGCTTTTAATTTAAAGGAAACTGATTTTGAAATTTTACTATAATACAAAAGGCCCTAATTTACTACATAATTTTCCCCAAATCTACTTAAGAAATATCTTTCGGCGGTGATATCACTGGTTTTGATACAAGAAACAATCACCTTCCAGGAAATATAGTACGTATTGAGCATGTCCACTGAATTTAAATCATATGCTTACAAGCTGAAAGAGTATATTTTTCAATTCAAATCGACTTGTCTTTATCCGAATCGAACCCAGGTGATAAATTACTAGTTTCGTTCGTAAAGTTCAAATCAAATTTTTGACAAACAATTAAATTCTGTAAATCAAAATCGCCATTGTGCTGAAAACAATACATACAACCACAATACTTACTTTTGGAAGAGAGTCCTCGGCAAATACTCTTCTCTCAATTATGGTAATTTTACGGACGATTAACGACAATTCTCATTCATTCCCTACGACAAATTTCTATGAATCTAATCGACGAGAAAAACATTCTAGAAACACTCATTGCTAAGCATTTAAGCTGTATGTCTACTGTGAATTTTGATGTGGGTAGGCGCAGAATGGCATTTCAATTTTCACCCCTTAACATCATTTGGAAATGCATACTAACCTGTTTCCCAGTGTTTTCTCGTGTTATGACAATACGTCTACAAAGAGCAAAACTTATATGTCCTTAAGAGTGAAACAATTGCCTCTCTGTAGCTTCCGCAACATGTGGTGCAACCGCGACATATGCAGCCAAGTGTTTCCGTTTCTACTGCACGTCCCTCAGGCAATCGACACGTGCTGCAACGTCAACGCCAACCATGACTCCGGCGCGGTTCTCATTCACAAAAGCGCACAATAAATAAACACTCTTCGAAACGAATGCATCCGCAACCGATTCCCTCATGCGCTTCCGCCGACACACGCCCCACGATTCGTCGACGCGACCTTTTCTTTTGTTTCTCCAAGTGCTCGAGAAGGCGGCTTAACCGTGTCAGCCTCAAGATTTCTTTCTATTTTGGTTACAGACAATGATCCTTGCAGCAAACAAGCCACGTAATTGCTTGTTTATGCTTTACGGTTCCCACTATAAACACTCGGCCGAGCACGTTGTAAAGATGCAGTTCAACAAGGGCCAAATAAATAACAGCATACGAACTTGAAGGGTCTTCTGTCTATTTTTGCCATTAATAACCGCCAGCGAACGCAATGTCTTGGCCGTCGCAACGTGCGCTGAATCCGATCCTTAGGCCATCAAAATCCGCGTTAAATCCATTAAATGCTCAATAAAAATCCCAAGCACACACAGTACAGATACGACACACGCATTAGCCCCGGATGTTGCTTTGATCAGCCACTTCAGTAATTTCGAATTAATTATCGCCAATAACTCGTCGTGATTGTCGTTCGCCTTTCCAATAAAGAATCTGAAAATAACAAAATTTTATGCGTCCATAAGCAAATTGTGGCGAATGATTCAATTTTTTAGTTTATTTGAAAAATGCTTGGGAAGGGTGAAACTGCACTAAAATCAACAAATGGTATTTGGCCTTTGGCTTTGAAATGATTGTTTTTTTTACAGGGGCGCTTGTAAACTTTGATTCGATTCAATCCATAAAATGATTTATAGCCGTTAAGCGCAATTACTTACGTTTTAATATAAATACGAATTCACATTATACCTATATTTATTTCGATATACATTTTAAGAGGCTAATGCTTAGTTACAAAAATAGAATGCCATCAAACAAAATAACAAAACAAAAGAAATTAACATGGTATTGAATTGGAAAGTAGTCACATGAATTAAAGTATTGCACAAAAGATAACAGGAAAAATTAAATACACAATAGGTGCGTTTTTTTGCAACCTAGCAGAGCAGGTTTACGTAGGGTTGCAAAAAAACGATCCAGAGCAGAAAATCGCATTGTTCGAAAATGTTGTTGCATTCGCTGAGCTTTTGCTTGGATTGGTTGTTAAATTAGAATAATCCATAGAAAAAAACCTGAATGAAATCTTATCTAGATTTTAATCGAAATCAGACATGAAACTTGCATATGAAACAATCTACAATGATAAGTGCATCGAAAAACTCAAAACCAGTCAGCTCACTACAAGATTTGATGTAAAATAATTGAAAATGGCAGAATGCTATGCAAATTCATTCAATTCAAACTGCCGATTTCAGCAGTGGTACGAACCGTTTAGAACACTCTTACAGTTATCAGCACACTCTACATGTAAGCCCATAAACTACCACTGCTTAACATTTTTTGATTCAGTGACGCCACAAGTGCAGGATTTTTGTTGTTATATTCAATATGCTGTACAAAATTTGATCTGCTCGGATGTGCAAAAAAACGCACCTAATATTACAATCATATAATAGGTGCGTTTTTTTGCAACCGAGCAGAGCAGGTTAACGTAGGGTTGCAAAAAAACGATCCAGAGCAGAAAATCGCAGTGTTCGAAAATGTTGTTGCATTTGCTGAGATTTTGCTTACATTGGTTGTTAAATTAGAATAATCCATAGAAAAAACCTGAATGAAATCTTATACAGATTTTAATCGAAATCAGACATGAAACTTGCATATGAAACAATCTACAATGTAATGTGCATCGAAACACTCAAAACCAGTCAGCACACTACAAAATTTGATGTAAAATATTTGAAAATGGCAGAGTGCTATGCAAATTCATTCAATTCAAACTGCCGATTTCAGCAGTGATACGAACCGTTTAGAACACTCTTACTGTTATCAGCACACTCTACATGTAAACCCATAAACTACTACTGCTTAACATTTTTTGATTCAGTGACGCCACAAGTGCAGGATTTTTGTTGTTATATTCAATATGCTTAACAAAATTTGATCTGCTCGGGTGTGCAAAAAAACGCACCTAATATAATAATATTCTAGGATGCCAAGGACAAGTGAAATATAACGGATTAAAGTAAATAGAGATGTTGGTGAAATTAAGGCGGCTCTGGAGGCAGCACTTCCAGGTATTAACTGGCAGAATACTCAGCGTTTCAAAACAACGAGGAATTCAGCTCGACATGTTCCTGGTGCACAAATCCGGAACCTTTTCAGCCAGAAGGTATATTTCGAGAAACTGCTTGCAGTGCTTTTGTTGCCAACCGTACGGGCATGTTGCCAGGAACTGTGGAGGAAAGTGTTGTTGCATAAAGTGCAAGAAGGGAAAAGCGCTGCCAGTTCTCCAGCAATACTCCAGCTTTCTGCATGAATTGTGGAAAGTATAGACATCTAGCGAACTACCGGGGCCGTACTATGTGTTTATACCGCGACCAATTCCTTTATTGACCGCCGGAGTAGTATGATGTTTCAACACACTACCTTCGTTCCGATTGGTACATCCGCAACGATCGTCCAGTTATTGACTTCGAATGATACACCCGAAAGACACTACTAATTAACAATGCCAGAGTTGAACTGGCCGCCTAAATAGTACAAGCGCTTCGCTAGACTATTTACGTTTCGAGTCGCACACCCGAAAAACATGCAAGTTATCAGAGCCGTGTGTTGCACCCGATCCAATTACTTGACTGATTACCTGAATATTATTACTGGTTAGTAGACACTTCAACTGACTACTCAACTGCTTGATGCAATTTATGGAAAGAAACACTGATCAAGACCAAGACTAACTATTTTATTTTCTATTCATTTCTTATATACTAAACATTTTATGACCTAACTGTTGTTTCTAAATGTAAAAATTGAAATATTATTTAAGGTTCCCGGTCATGCCGTAGTCACTTCGAGCGCGGTATTGATGTATGCGCGCGAAAAGTTTGAAGTTCATCTGAACACTATGTTTACCAAAATTAGTACACAAAGTCAACAGTTCATCAAAAAGTCGGTAAGTTCATATGCCAATGTCCAAGCAATAAATCTTAATAAGCTTAAAGTGGCTGAACAGGACGCTTTTGTTTTTGCATGAAAAATAGCATTTTTTTTTTTTTTGAATGGGAGTCGAAAACCTTTATATGTATCCTGCGAAATATCCATTAAAAAACATCAATCGCTGACCACAGAAACCCGCACTCGTGCTTGAGCGGCTGCTACTTCTCTTCCCACTACTGAACTATTCAGAAAGATCTCCCAGCGCTCGTTCGCCAATAAATAGACTACGATTACCCCTTCTATGACCAATTTGGCGATGCCTGATGCCGCACGGTAGCTGCTCTTCGGTTTGTAGCACCCCTCTGCGTTGAACGCTTGCCATTCTAGCTCGATACTTAGCAAATTTTAAGGCGATGGCCTATATCTCCGCACCATACAGCAGCGTTGAATGCGCCGCTGTCCAAACTAGTTTGCGTTTACGCGCACTAGGTCCGCAAACGTTCGCCCTGAGTCCGCTCAGCGAGATTAAAGTCTACAATGCCCTATCGCATGCTTTCTGAATGTGCTCCTCATAAGTCAGCTTGGAGTCAAAAGTCATTCCGAGATTCTTCGAAGATTTTTTGGTCTCACCTACTTCGGAGCCGACCGTCATGGGTATTACGATTCGTATCCTTCTTTTCGTTAGCATGACAATTTCAGTTTTTGCGATCGCCAGCACTCAACTCATCTCATTACTTTATTTAATTTGAGCCGAGCCCCCACTTTGCTTTGGAGGTTTTACTACTTTTGACTTTCTGGAGGTAGCGCCAGTTGTTGCGTGGTCAGCGTAACCTATCAAGAGCACATTCTCTGGTATTTCAAGGCGCGGGAAACCGTCGTATGCCTGCCTGATTACTTCTTTAGCTTTAAAACTTAATGCACGAAATTTCAATTTTATACGAGCTTTATCATTGGCTTTAAGTGCATCTAAAACTTTTAATGTGAACCCAGAAGGAGCATAAGATCTAAGAAGACGGTGGTAGGGAGTGAAGCGAGAGATGAGATTAGGCAAGAGGATATACAACTAAAATAACGCACCGTCAACATTCAAATCTCTAAAAAAGAAAACCAATTGATAAAACTGAATTCAGTAGACATGCATTAGAAATCAGCTTAATGGGAATTGTAACGAGGGATCGAAGAGCGTTTTTTGCTTAATTGCCACTTAAGATCAATCCCAACGAAGAATGGAGCGTGATGAGCACCAGGTTGCACGTGAGGAAAAAAAGCTCGTGAAATAAAAAGGGAATCTAAAGGAGCACTTGAAATAACAAGATATGAAGTTCTAGATCCATGACAGCACAGCCAGGGTAGAACTGTATAAAATCATGAAAGGATTCGGCATCCCAAACAAACTGAAACGATTGTGCGGGCCGATCATGACCAATGTAACAAAACAAGTAAGTATAGCCGGATTGCTATCCAGATCGTTCAGCATCTTCAATGGACTCCGACAAGACGATGGTATGCCCTGTCTCCTCTTCAACCTGGTGATGGAGAAAGCAATCCGAGATTCTGGTACGTCAATGAGAGGGACTTTCGTTACCAATTAAAGCCGGATAGTGCCATATGTAGATGATATAGCTATCATCGGAAGACCTAAACTAGCTGTACAACAATCCTACACCCAAATCGAGCGGGAGGCACAGCAACTCGGGCTATACATAAATAAAGGAAAGATGAAATACATGGCGGCATCGTCTGCACGAAGATGGCAGACGACAGTGGGGGAGACCTTGTTTGCGCTGCGTGGATGCCATTGAGCAGGACGCTGGGATGTCTTTTCATCGTGATCAGGGCCGGCAGAAAAACTTGAGGGAGGCCAGGACTGAGCCAAGTTCCAATAATGATATAGAGAAAACTATTGGGCATTAAAGAATTAAATTGCTAGTTACATTTACATATTTATTTAGTTATTTATTCAAATCACATCTAACAGAACAATCCAATTATAAAATGAGAAAATATACAAAAACAATCATTAATTTAATGCAAAAAAGGAATATAAATACAAAATAGAAAAAAAAAAATAGAAAAGAAAAAAAACACAATATCCACAACGAAGAAGCTACGTTACCAAATCAATAATATGTTTTTTAAAAGATTGAAAATACATGGACAATGAACCAAACTGATGCTCATTATATATTTTCTAGGTAAATTACAATATGCAAGAGTACGCACAAAGGGAGTAATAAAGAGAGAATGAGCGGGCGAACGGACACACGTAACAAATGAGACACGCAAATGCTGGACGAAAATAAACCATGAAAAATTTGTAAAGAAGACATTCATCAAGGAACACTCAGCGGGTACTCAGCATATGGAGACTGAAGCAAAGCAGACGGTCATCATAAGGACGATAAGCAACATTAAACTTGTACAGAAAGCACCGAGCATAGATATGAAAGAATATGGATACGAAATGGCTATCCGTGTACCCATACGTGAATGTGCTTTTTTTAATACACGCGCAACATTGCTCTCTCACAAAAATTCCGCTCAGTGCGCCCCTTTTTACCGCACTCAGCACCGAAAAGCCCTAATTTTCCCCCTTATTTACGAGAAATGCTATGATGCGTAGATCAAAGCATGATCGCTAGCCCCGCCTGCGGAAAAGAAAAGCCAATTTCCACGTGGTGAATAAAGTCTTGTCAAAATTCACATGTGCTTTTTTCTGATTGTAGGGTAAATGGGATAAAAGGTGTTTGTTTGATATATTTTGTATGCACACGCAAAAAGTATGTAATGCATGTTAATATTGCGTAAATATGTTGTATTAAGTATGTATGTGCATATAAACCTTACAGAAGTTTGATTATTCCAATTTTAACTAAATTTTAATGTGATTGTTCGCAGTTATCTGAGAACAACAATTGCATAAGCGAGTTAAAGCATTAAAAAATTATTAATTTGTGATAGAAATGCTCTTGAATTAAGCATACATGTACATGTACATACATCAAATGAAAGCAAGGTGCAGGAAGTTCATACAATTGTCTACTGTTTTCCCATGCTCCCATGCTCCCCTATCGCCGTTTTGGCTTGTCTCACACATTCGTATATCATTTTCACACCAATAAACAGTAGGTCGAAAATTGGATCATTTCTCAGCTGCGATTTCTAATCCATTCTCTCTTATATCTGTGGCACCGAGTGAACTTACGCTGAACGGATTCAACAGTATTCGACAGGTACACGAAACGAAGAGACAACACTTGAGAGCAATATTCAACAATGCTACGAACAAGGGAAATAAAAAGACGAACAAATGTGCCGACATCGGTTGCAAAGCTCGAGCAGCGTAGAACGAAAACAGTTACCTTCGAAGATTTTGAGACAGTGAAAGAATCATGCAGATCAAATTTTAACTTCGGATCAAAAAAAGACTATCAGACAAAAAGTATTCCAAGGAAACGGGATTAAGCTTATTGGAAAAAGTCACCACGAAACACTTGGAAACATTAAGAGAAAGGAATTTTGCAGAGCACCAATTCAGACTTAAAATTACAAGGAAGTTCATTGATAAACAACGTGAATCTTACGGAACATCAGAAGTAGGATAGAAAGGGGAGGAAGAACAACCATTAAAAACAACACGGTCAGTGCGATCATGAGTGTACGAAAAAAGCTAGGATATAAGGGAACTATAAACACCAAAATTACAAATCTTTTCTGACAGCACTGAGTTGTTTATACTGTCAAATGCTTGAAGACCGTTGTTCAAAGTACATGCGGCGAAGTTAGTGAATTCCACAAAATCAGAAGTCGTAGAATGTCCCTTAATGAACTATGTTGCACTTTCGTAAATAAGTGACAAAAAACACTATGAATTCTTTCATGGTCGAGCCGCTCAAGCAACTTAGCAAAGCAAGACAGGAGGAATATAAGACGGTAGTTGGCAACATAGCCAATGTCCCCTAATTATAAAATCGGAAAAACATTGGCAGCTTTCCAGCTGGAAGGAAAAACAGCACTGGACAAACTCAAGTTAAATAAAATAGGCAAAGGTACACATAAGGATGAACAAACACATGAGGAATACCATCAGGATCGCTTTCTTCTGATTGATCCAACGAGGATATTAAGATTCCCACCTGCAGAGGATTAGTCATCAGATAATTCTCATGAGATGACCCAGTCGCAACAGAGTTCCCTGAAGCAATGTTAGGAGAGAAGAAAGAAGAAGCAGATAACTTAGCAAACAAATCACAAATGTATTGAGAAATAGAAAACGAAGTTTCTTCCCGAAAAAAGTGTCAAGAATCAACAGTTATTTTATCCACTGCTCAAAAAGACCGATAACGCTGACAACCCTCAACAGAAGAACTAAGCAGAAATTCATTTCGGGCCTTATCTTTCTCGCGCAATGATATAGAGATTGCCACTGGAAACGAAGGAGATCAAGCACCACGACGAGTACGAGATACAAGATTAAATCTAGTTACAAGGAATTTAACTAGAAAGTAAAAGAAGAAAGAGGTTCATTGATTTCAAGCCCACGAAAGAAAGAAAACCAGTTGAAAGCAAGAAGTTCAACGGTAAATTGCTCATAATCTGCTTCAAAAAAGTTGAAAGGCCGCACAGCTATGACCGCTAATAAATATTTAACAGTGGCGACGAGGAAAAAAGTATAGTTTAGAAGTAAAACCCAGAAAAGTGGTGAAACCTGAGTAAATTTAGTGAGAGATAGATAGTAAAAGCGTGCAAGTGTAAAGATTACTAGTGGAAATAAGGTAGGCAGAATGACCGAAGAAAAGTCAAAGGATATATATTTCCTACAAGCAGCAGCAAGAATTCGCCAAAACGATGCTGAAGCAGCAGCAAGAATGGATGGAGTCCATAATGGAAAATAGACCGAGTGCAGTGATTGGAAACAATGCCGTTCCGACGTTTCGCCCATTTAATAGGAAGCTACAGCGGTGGAGTTGTTATTTAGAGCAAGGAATAGTCGTTTTTCTTGTCGTGGGTCGGCATCGATATTTTTGAATTAACGAAAAAATTATTCGGAACGCAAGATTTGCAAATACAAAGTTTCCGTGAGATAACTGAGAAGTTAACGGATCATTTTAGAGAAGAAACTCATATTGTTGCCGCAAGGTACACTTTCCACAAGTACACAATGAAACACAAGCAAACGTACAAAGAATGGGTAGCAGATTTGAGAGGATTAGCTCGACAATGTAATTTTGTGTGCGGTAACAATACATGCAAACATTCGTTTGTAGATGACATGATCAGAAACTTGATAATTTTGCATACACCACACGAAGTTATTCGTACCTCTGCCTTGCAAAAATTGCAACCAACAATAGCCGATGTTCTATTGGTTGCGGAATCATTCGAATCTGCGTCAAATGCTGTCCGTTGTCTCAAAGACGAGGTAGAAGAGAATGTACTAGTGAATGAAGCCCATAATAAAATGTATAATGGTAAAAGTAATCGCCCTTTCGACAAATACAAAAGTAATAGCAAACGCAATAGTTTTATCACATATAAATCCTGCATAAAATGCAATATTTCTCACGCACGCAAAGAATGTACATAAATATAGAAACGCACAATGCTACAGTTGTGGTCGAATTGGCCATATATAGCAGGAGTGTGCTCTTCAAACGCAGAAAAGAATTGTAATGGAAAATATAAGCCTAATACAAAACGGCATAGGTATGGCGGCAAGAGAAATAAGGAACGAGTTGATACAATTGAAACGGTGCTCAATATTACAGGAGAAATTAAACAAGAGAAAAATAAAACGTTCATCAATTTAAAAATAATGGAAAAAGTAATCCGATTTCAAGTCGATTCGGGAGCATCAGTTTCTATTATCAATGTGGAAACTTTTGAAAAATTAGGCAGACCAACTCTTCGCACTTGCTCTCGAGAGTTATTTGGGTTCGGTAAAGCCAAGATAAAAACTCTTGGTGAGTTTACTACGCAAATTGAATGGGGGAAAAAAGTAAGAAGTGGCATGTATTTATGGAGGTCATAACCTGTTTGGAGCTGATTTATTGCAAGCGTTTGGATTTCAAATTCAGCAAGTGTGTTGTGTTACCGAAACTGAGCTTAGAGACATTGACCATTTGTTGGGAAAATATAAGGAAGTGTTTGATTCTGCGTTAGGGACTATTAAAAACTTTGAAGCTAATATTTGTTTAAAAGCGGATTCTAAGCCGAAATTTTTTAAAAGTCGCCCGATTCCGTTTGCACAAATGTCAGAATTCAAAGCTGAAGTTGATAGACTAGTGAGCGCTGGTATATTAAAACCAATAAAGTTCAGTGACTGGGCTTTGCCTATTGTTTTAGTAAGAAAGCCTGACGGTTCAGTTCGAATTTGCGGCGATTTTAAAGTGTCAGTGAATAAACAAATTGAAGTTGAACAATTTCCTTTGCCAACACGAGAAAGTTTATTATATACTGTGCGGTTCGGTAAATATTTCTCGAAATTAGATCTCAAAGACACGTATTTACAAATGAAGCTTGATGAAGATACAAACAAAATCCTGGTCATAAACACTCCATTAGGGCTTTTTCAGTACCAACGCTTACCGTATGGCATTGCTAGTGCACCAGCAAATTTTTCAAAAATATGTGGAGCAACTAATACAAGGTGTCGAGGGTTGTGCAAATTATTTAGACGATATAATTATTTGTGGAGAATCAGTAGAAGAGCATTTATATAGATTAGAAAAAGTTTTAAAACTATTACAAATGGCCGGCATAAGGTGCAAAAGGGAAAAGTGTGCATTTTTGCAAAATTCAATAAACTATTTAGGACGTCAAATCAGTGCATAGGGTATTCAGCCGGATAAATCTTGAGTTGAAGCTGTGAGCAAGTTACGTCAGCCAAAAAATGTGAAAGAGATTGAAGCCTTCCTTGGTAAAGTAAATTATTACCATAATTTCATTCCGAATTTCTCTGAAGTAGCATGCAAACAAACTTATCTACCAGACTCCAGGGTAAGTGGAAAAGTGTGCTCCGAAAAGTTCCCATCACCCCCCAAAACTTGTAGGGACATCTACTCGCTACTCTCTTCTTGGAAATAAACTGTACTGCTGAATCATGTATGGGATATTCCACGAAGGAGCAGGACAAAACAACATTGAAGGTGAAAATATGTTTTGTAACATATCATGGGCCTAGAAGTATGAAAAAGCAAGATAATATCATGACATAATTCAGTAAACGCTCATTCTTGACATTATCGGAGCTCAACCCGCTGCAGATTATCCCCGTCTAATCAGTTTTTTACGAATCCTGTGATGACTGCATAGCGCCAAAGGGATATGACACGTCTCGAAACTAATTTGCACCTGAAATTACGTGACCTTGACCTGATCGTTCATGGGATAAGACAGTATGGAAAAAAAACAGAAAAACTGGTTTTTTCGGGATGGTTCGTTTGCGGGGGTGGATAGAGTGTGGGTAGGGTGTGGGTGTAGGGCTGGTCTTGCGATGTCAATAATAGGCAATTAGCAGGATAAAAAGTGATCTTATCTTGTTTAAAAGTGGGCAAAGAGTAGGCAACCAGCTCATTTCTGAAGATTTGGGATGGATGCTCAGGGATACCATTTTATGGCAAAGGGGGAGGTGGGAACTTTTCGGAGCACACTTTTCCATCTACCCTGGAGTATGGTAGATAAGTTTAGTCACATGTTTTTTTTATGCGCCTCTTAAACATAGAAAACAAACTCACAAATATGCCAAGTCGTAACCAAAATCGGATAATATTAACATACCGTGAGAAAGAGGATGCTGTTAGTAACAAATGTTTAGATCAATATATCTCAAAAACGGTTATGGTAACAGGGAAAAGTTATACAATCTTTTTTGTCGGAAATTTTTTAAGCTACAAATTCGTCATACATTGTTTTTCTGAAGACGTGACCGTTACTGAGATATTTAGGAAAGGTCACTTTTGCTGACCTTTGACCCCGTATAAAAAGTGAAACAGCTCTCGGATCGATGGGGAATTTTGACATTGTATTCAACACGCCAGTACCCAGGTTCACACCAAAATTCAGTTTTCCCCCAATTTTTCCGAAGCACCATGTTAGATTTCCCCGGACTAATTGGTGAGCGAACTCGTTCGTAGATGCAAAGGCGGGTAAAAATTGTCCTTAAAAGCTATCTGAAATGACAATGAAATTAAAATGAATAGCGAATAAATGATTATTGTAGAAAAAACAAAGTTGAATAAGATATTACAAATGTAAATCTTAATCTATCATCTAGTTTCACCAGCAACACAAAATTCATATTTAATTAATCTTTCTGCTAATTTAAAATGCTTGGATTACACACCGCTGAATTTTATGATGCGTAATAGGTTTTATTATTACCTTGTGTTTTTTAATGTAATCTGCCTTTTTTTTTACATTGTTCCTGGTTTGAAATGACATTGTTCCTAAGCTACTGCATTTCCATTCATTAACACAAATCTGTTTTGTGCTACATGCAATTCTACCTCCCACCGATGGAAAAGCCCACTGGCCTGTACTGTTAATTTCTGGTTGACGAACGAAATATGTACATGAATACAGGCTGATGTAGTTTTATGGAAAACGTGCAAATCGCGCCTGTTGGGACGCTTTTTGTTGGCACCGTGTCGCATCGTTTGCTGTTTTACAATCAAAAGCTAACGAGTTGTTTACATAAGCCATTTCGTAGAGCTTAGCATTGCTCGTCTTCATCCCGACAAGATTCGACACCGGTTGGTGTGGTGTGGGCTCCCAATGGCGCTAGCATTGGTGCAAGCAGGACCTCACTCACATCCTGCGGAATTGTATAATTATGAATGTTCTTCGGAAAATTTAATTAAACATTTACTTTCTTCACGCTGCGCTGATTCGTGTTTATATTTTGGATGATTTATCGTAAATGCGGCATGTTTACACATTTCTCCTAAGCCGATTTACACAAGAACATACTCCCAATGACATTCGTTTCGTCGGTTCCGTTCCGTCCCGTCCCGTCCGTTCGCCTCCTCCGAGGAATTACTTGGCACTTCGCTTACACCTATCCTATAATTTACCGAACTTGGAACGGATACAGTGCGAATGGAGCGGGTGAATTTAATTAAACGCTAAAGCAAATGACTAATCAGGTAAAATGTCGGCAAATTAGATTTTGAGGAAGTCGGTACTGGATGGAATCGCGTCGAGCGAAATCTTGTTTTTGCTATTGATTGCGCGAGAAAGTTTCAAGGCAGGATTTGAAAAGTTTCTTGTTCTTGTGTACTTTGATCGCAATAAATCATAGGCTTTCGAGTAGTCAAGACGAAGAGTACGAATCCAATTTAATGCCTCCATCCGGGAGAGGGGATAACGCCGACACGTGAAGTTACACACGATGCGTTCAGCACTGTTATCGCTTGGAGGAAAACATGAATTATGATATTGTACATTGCTGGAAGTCTCTGTCATATTTGCCACTCCATGAAAATGAACGCAAGCATGTAGTGCTCCGATAACATTCACATTGGGATTTATGGGAAAATCGAAGTGAAGCAATTCCACTTAATCGGCAGTGAATAGACGCAAACCCATGCATTCTCATTATCTCCTAAAGACATTGATTCCCGTTGAATACAATGAATTCTCCGGAGAATAGCGGGCTGCAACGATTTTTCAACTTGGGTATTCACACATCGGGCCTTTTTAGACTTGTATTCTTGATACAGTCATATAACCGGTTTTCTGGGCAAGAGGCAGAAGAATCGAGGGGAAATCTCTACAAAAAGTGATGCACTTGGAGAGAATTTTTCCTAACGTTTGAAACTGATTGAAACTGATGCAAATCACTAATACAACTATAAACATAGTTCACGAATCAGGAATTTTTCATGATACACTCAAGTCGAAATGAGAAAACAACAACACGCACACATTCATATGCATAATCGGTATATGAACGGTTCCGTTGCTGAAGAATACAAGTGTGGAAATGTTGATTGTTGTAAAACCAGTTTCAGGAGTGTATCAAGAATACAAGTGTGAAAAGGCCCATCGAATTTTCCATTGTTCCGAGTTTGGAAGCACATACACATGTGGAATAATATTAGGTTTGTGGCTGCTGTAGGAGTCTCGGTAGTCAAAACCATTCGTTCGCAGAGTCGACGAGACGAAAGTGAAACATTGTGCAATTCAGCACTCCGGAACAATGGAAATCGTACAGAAGATAAAACGATCAGTTTCAGCTTCAGCTCAAATGGAATTCGATTGATTTCCGTTTTTGTGCAGTCTCGATGTCTGCTTGCTCTGCTTTAAGATACAATTTCAATCTGCATTCGTTTCGGAGCCGTTGAATCCTTTTATTTATCCAATAACCCTCTTAGCGTTTTATTCGGTCGACGCTCGAGTTGCCAGACTGACGTGAGCTGGCTGATTCGAAGCGTGTGAGCTTGTCGTCGACAGGGAGCCTTCGCTGCCCCGAAACGATTTGCCAAGTGTTGTTTGCTTAGGCAAGAATTCCGAGCTTGTGTAAATATTGTGAAGTGGTCCTAAGCGACTCCATATGGTCACATCTGGTGCAAAGTATCCTTGTGGATATCTTTATAGGCTGACAGCCGGCCCTGAAGCACAATACAATATTCGGCGCGACCAGGGTTGCCAGGTGTACGGTAATTACCGTATTTGTACGGTAATTTCAAGCACCGTACGGTTAAAGATAATAAACTATTACCGCACGGTAATTTTGGCTTTTTCTATAAATGGCTGATTTTATGTATGTTTGTACCAATTTCTTTTACCTGATCTTCTTGAAAATTCCACCAAATAATATTCCAAGCAACCCAATAAATGTATTTCGAAAATTTTACGCACTTGCTGTTTCGTATACTTCGAGTAGTTGCACCCTTAGCATTTTAGGATTTGCCACGAATTGTGCCTAACGAAAACATTCCGTCAGGGTATGTCACGAAAAATTTTGCTTGGTTTTTGATATTACTTGGATCAACTTATATCTTTAACTTTTTCTTACTCCGTAAAAGTTGAAGATATATATCCTTCTATGAACGAAAAATTTCTACCCTTAGACATAGCTTATCTTCCTCATTGTGTGGAAGAGTATTTGCGGCATATAACAGATAAAAATTTAGTAGTCGATTTCGAACAGGAGAATTAAAGTTTTATTCAGAATTGCACCCAATTTTATAAGATTGCTTGCGTAGAAATGAAAAGCGATTTGAGTTTTGCAACCCACTTTTCGCTGTAATGCATATTTTAAAGCCGAGCTGGCAGTAGACTTCTCAAAAGGAGACGAATACCACTCCTTAAAATACTTATGCAGCTTTTGTCCCAGAATATGAAATGGAATAGATATTCAAGACTTAGATGATGAGTGGAGGAAACTTCCAATTTGAATGAAATTTGTTGCTTTTATTATAATTTGGGTAAAATTGTGGATGAAACTGGAAAACAAGAATTTGCTGTCCTGTCCAAATTTGTGCTAGATCTTCTTTGTTTGCCTTATTCAAGCGCTTATTGTGAAAAGACTTTTTCAAAACTTAATTTGATCAAAACGAAAAATAGGAATAACATGAATTTGGAAACGCTGAATGCAACATTATTAACCTCAGAATGTATCGGTGAATCCACTTGTATGAAATTTAACACTCCAGAAAGTAGCACAAAAAATTTTACCAAGATATTTACAAATAAGTACTTGCCTAATATGTATACACACCTTATGGTACTTGCATGGAAGTAGAAAAGTGCGTGAATCAATTTATGTTTTTCGTATTTTTTCACAAAACATGTTTAGAAATTTTGTTAATTATGAAATAGTTCCTCGAATAAATTATAGACCTTTACTTAAAACCCACTTTTTATCTCTCAATCATTATTTTGTTTTTGTATTTCGACCAAAAAGCTAAACTATTTTTGTAGCCGCATTTTGTTTCCTTCTTGCTCACAAGTTGTAAAATGAAAAACATGGCCCCTAATAAAACTATATTTGCCGTGTTCCATTTTTACTAATTAGTACTTGCAAGTACTTGGGAGTAGAGCACAAAAGGAACGCCATCTTCGTTCATACGAGCAGATTCTAACCTGTCAAATTATATGCAGTTTTCAAATGTAAAACAGTTGAAAATAAAGGGAGAAAACAACGAGTATAAACTACCACAATCGATAAAGAATATAAAAGGAACTATCAGAAAATTACATCTTTTAACTTTCCACACATTATGAGGGCTATTTCTAATTTCCTAACTACCAAAACATTCAACATAACCATGAAAAAATCAAAACCACCTATTGACAGCTAACACTACCAATGACAACTAACATAGCCACCTCACGGCAAAAAAAGGCGTAACTACTCATGAACTACTCGCGATCGAGAGCGCGAGTAGTTGGAAGTAGCCAGAAGTACTTGCGAGTACTAAATAGTAATAATGGATCACGGGCATTGTAATTAACGAATAAAAGAATCTTATTCATGGAGAAAAGGAATGTTCTATCGAAAGTATTTAGGTATTAAGGTTTACACAAATACAAAGTAATGCCGTACGGTAAAAACGTGAAAATCAGGTAATTTTTGAACATTGGTACGGTAATTTATTCCAGAAGACCTGGCAGCCCTGGGCGCGACGGAATCTTGTTAACACACTTTATTGATTCACGCAAATTCCGAAATTCTCGCCAAGCATCGACCACGTCTCGTTGCCAAAAAGGCTGCGAATGTATTCGCATCAATGAAACCATCTGAACAGCATTGCTTCCTTAGGAGTTGTGTTTACATGCAGTGTAACGCCATCAATCATTTCGGTTTAATCACTTTCGAAGGCGAATCGTTCAGTTGATGTGGCCATAAAATTGGACATTCGGATGTGCGGAACGGGAGAGTTTAGTGATTTTGGGCTGTCAATATTTGCACTCAGACTCCAATATAATCGTTAAGTCTCGTCAAGCAGACCAAATTAATTGTCTAATTTGCAAGGAATAAACATTCAATTCGTCGATGGTAACGGCAATCTGTAGCTATTCCAAGAAATGTTCAATTGTATAATGTGTTCATTAACCGAGGAAATGGGTGTAGTATTTTGGGAATTTTACAGTTGGTTGTTCATGAGATATTTTTCTTCAGTTTGTTTACAAGGCGCCATGAGAGCATCTTACTACATTGATTTATTAGTTTCAGATGAGTTAGAATTTTCAACGAGAAAAGCTTCATGTTGAATATATAGACTTCTGCATTAACCGTTAATTAAAAGTTATCATTTAAGTGGAAAAAGTTATTTTCTGGCTCACGTGCTATGATAACTAAATTGCAATATGCCTAATTTGGATTGAACAAATGTCCCGCCTAATCGTATATTCCCCTCGTTTCGGACTTTTTTCATTACATTCGGACAGTTTTCATTGCATTGACATTAATCACACTTAGAATGGAATTCTTTTACGTACATATCGTCGCTGTGAAATCAAACCGGCATATCTGCAAAATACACATTCTTCACTAGAGCGCTTTAAAGTTTTCGCATGTGGGCTATTTACACGTGAATGCAAAGCGGCAAAACACCATTAGACGGGTTTTTATTCAACTTTACGATATGCCGGTGCGACATAAAAATAGAGGGGAAAATAAGGAATTTTTTGATACCAAAAACTCAAAAACTCAATTTTTGCAGATATGCCGGTTTGATTTCACAGCGACGATATGTACATATGTTTTTCCTCTTATCGAGGAATATATGTAAGTGACGGATTTCGATACTGTGATGGCAGCGGCAGACTAATGCAAATCCAAATAGCTTTTTATATGTCGAATAGTCAGGGCAATGTTGAGCTAAAAAATCGGCAGAAATAGCTAGAGTCCCACCAAAACATATTTGATTAATATTTGCAGAAACTTAAGACAATGTACAACCGACCCTTATTGGTCATAGATATTACTATTACTAAATTAGCACATTCTATACCAAATTAGGCCCACTGAATTTAAAATAGGTATCATTGTGTAGATTCAGTTGAGTAAAACTCCTGATTAGCACCGATCTGGCTCTGAGCACAAGCTCATATAAGAAGTTGTGTCAACCCTCGCACGACCTTCATGGTTTCCGTAAATAACCATGGAATCATTTAGGTGAAAAACATTCGAACTAAAATAAGGGACCTGAGTTTGAACCCAACTACAATCATGTCAAGTAAAAACAAAGTGTTGGCATCCAAATTCGAACAGAAGTTTAACTCTTGGATTAAGTTCCCTGTACCTTTTGTCAAGGAAGGGATCGATTTTTCCGCAAGGTACCCGAACGGTGAAAGAGAAGGCTTGCTCTACTGTCGACTTGAGAAGAAGTAACCGTCTACGGCGGTGCTTCAACTAGACAGTACCTCCTGCCAAGGGTTCTGTAGATGTGGCTTGAAAACCCACTGCACGTATCCTTGGCAATTTGATCTCCTCTTTTGTTTCGTTCCGTCGTAAAGCCAAGGCAATGAAGCTGGGTACTAACGAGAGGATGAAGCCTGTCGAAGCAGGCCATGCTCAGCAGAATCCACGACAAACGGCAACTAAGCTGACTTACGCTCCCACAGTAGTTACTTCAGGTGAGACTTCCACTTCAGGCACCAAGTCCCTAAGCATGAACTCTTTTCAAGCTCATGAGATCTGGATCCTTACTCTAGCGTTAACATAGCTAATTCTAATTCGTCTAGTATCAGCTAGCTTCAAAGCTTTTGCTTCGTCCAGTTCAACGACGGCTTTCCTCTTTTCCCTTGTATTCGGGGGAAATAAGGTAACTTTTACGTTCTGAACCCCCTCTTCCCGAATCGCTGCCATCACTTCCTCTTCTGTCGTAAGACTGTCGAGGTCGAGTATCTCGATTTTGACTTTGGAGACGAGCCTTTTAACCTCTCCGGAACCCCTCACAGCTGCCTGGATTGCAACGCCGAATTTCGAGATGTCTTCACACTCAGAAGTACCCCGCCGTCTGCCGTTTTTCTGATTTGGTGAACGTGTGCCCCCACTTTACTTGGGCTTACCCCTACCCGAATATGCTGAAGGACTTCTGCATAACTCTTCCCTTGGGTAGGCTTTATTACCACAGCTTCTTTTCTTGCCCTAAACGATTTTGTTTTTTTTGCCTCTGTTTTTTCAGGTTAAGCTCTGAATTCGACGCCAAGCTCTTGTTTGAACCAGAATTTGCCGCTTTATCTTGCCGGTCGTTGCTTTTGCGTGACTTTTTCAACACAGTCACCCATGTATGCAGTTCGGTGGTGCCTACTTCAGTTCGTGCTCAAATAATATTTTCTTTGTTAGGGCTACATTCAGGCGTTCTTGCCCGTTTTTGTGCTTTGGCTTGCACAGTGCATAGAGTTTCGGCAGTATCCTTTACTCCGTGCTCTCTAGGCTGGACTCCTTCAATTTGCCTTCAGCCTTCTTCCAATTTTCTCTGCAAACTTCTACAACTTCCAGAGCCTCTTCGAGTTCAAGAAGGCCGTCTTTCACCTGCCGTGATATATTTTTTTGCACTTGGGATGCAACTGTTATTTTTTTAACTATTTCCCGGCACTTTCGCAGCATCTTTTCTTCTTGTGGCCTTTCTTCAGCGATATAGCTTCCCTTTGAAGAAGATCGTGCCGTCGTCGCTGGAGAGGTACCCACTACAACGCAGTGCCTGCGTATGTTTCTCTGGGCCAAACACCGTTCTGCACGCGGAGTTTCTTCACCCACTTTATTTGTGGTGGCCGCAGAATTCAGGACGCTAGATGTTTCAGACTGCCCCTGTTCTGTTTTTGCGGAGTTTTTGCCCACAGGTGGTGTTTTTTGCACCTTTATAAGTAAGTTACCAATAAAAAGATTTACTTCCTTCGCCACTGGTGTGTTTCCGTCTGCTTCGTTCACTTTATCGTTATTGCTATTAATTTTATTGTTTATCATGTCTTATGGGTCCCCCCTCAGAGCCGCTATCTAGGTCCGGATGGACAGTCGCCTTAATGATCCCGTGGTTATCTAATGCAAGCAGGGAGGCCATGCGAGGGTTGCGAGCCGCCCTTATGGAGTCGCCTGCGCAGAGCCAGATCAGCGCTAATCAGGAGTGCAACTCAACTGAACCTGTCCCGCCAACTCAACAGCGCGAACTTCGAACGTACTCCTCGCCTGCCAAGGTTTTAACAGGACGGAGGCGGTATGATATTAACCTGGAGCCGTTGGCACTCGAATGTCACTCCGGTGTTACTAGGTCCAGAATACTATAGCCACCAGCCCAAATGCATCAATTCCAAATCATTAGTCGAGATATTTATCCGTGTAAAGTAAGCTAGTTTGTGCCAATGTAGAAACACCATATCTGCATCGCTGCCTTGCTGGCGGCATTGCCACGACGCATCAATGGTGAGCAGGGGCGCTTGATTACCGTAGCCGTCAAATAATGCTGGAAACATAACCTGGGGCCCAAATGCGCAGTTCTTCAGGATCATGAGATCAAGCATTCATGGCATGGTTTTGGTCCACGGCTGCTTATTCGTATGAACAATTTTTGTCACGTACACAGTTAGATGTACCACAGGTGTCATCTTGTATCGCAGCAACCACCCAGTTAAACCGTACTTCGCACTTAATAACCCTCCGAAGCCGTCGTACCACTGTGGGCTGCCCCTATCCGCCACCTGGGGACGCGTCCAGTAGCAGACCAGCAAACTACCCTGGAACGGAACTTAGTACGAATTGCAACATTTGCCTTGTTTGCAGACGCTACATCATGCTGAAACCAAGGACCATGAGAGATGAGGCTGGAGAAGAAATTATGAAATCGGAGTGTGAGTTCATCAGCAGTTAGTCCGCGCCAAAAGGAGTACCAGTTAGCTGAGTTGATTTCATTCGCCATCTTAACAAAGTCTGCTTTATGATAATTAAAACGCGAGGGCCAAGAGGGAATTTTACCAGATACATAGAAAGCAACATAAATTTCTATAGAAAGTGGATGATGGTTTAGGTCGAGTGGGATGTAGAGCATGTCATCAGCTTGGACAGAAATGTTGTGTGAGAATATATTTGAAAGAACAAAGTCAAGAGCTTTATTGTTGATATTAGGAACAGTGTTCAATTTAGACAGTGAACATAAGGAGAGGAAGGAAGTGGTAGTGACGGAAATATTAGTAGAGGAAAGTATGGAAGGAAAGTTAGCATTCCGCACTAGGTTTGACAAGTTAAAGTCGCCACATATTAAGAATGAATCAAAGGGGAAACGATTATGCAAAAAACTGGAGAGCTCGACAAAAATCGGTCATAAACACTAACAGAGGAATTACATGGAACATAAACGGCATAGACAATCAGAATTTTAGAGGGAGCAATGGTGACATGAACAACAATAGGTTCAACAGGAGGAAGTCATGGCAGAGTATTCCTTGAAGAGACTTGTGGATAGCAGCACCACCACCGTCTTTTTCCATTGGCTCAGTACGATCACGATCGCAATGAAAAACAGCATGAAGAGGGAAGATCTCGATATTAGAAATATCCCCAGTTAACCACGTTTCAATAAGGCAAATAATTTAATCAGAAGACAAAGAGGAAGAGAGATTAAATATGTTTGCTTAAACTACGAAAATTCTGGTGATACACGTTAATTTTGTTGATGAGTCTAGTTTCGACAACTTCGCGTTGCATTCGGACGAAGATCTTTAGCCCGTAATCATTTGGTCTAGCGTTCACTGCTCTCAATACAACTCTCGTTTTCTGCCAACTGATGTATACAAAAGCCTTAAGCAGGCATCATATATGGCCATGAGCCAAGGCATAGTTATCTCTAATGTCCGTTGGATATCAGCCAGGATGATATCATCTGGGTCTGGTGCAATAACTGCAGAAAATCTATCTGCCATTGATACCATTTCAAGCTTCGACATTTAAGTTTTCACCTCTAGCGCGAGTTCGCTGGCTTCTATTTAGTTTTTCGTTGCGCCGACGACACCACGAAAGATATTGACGTGTAAGATATACAACTATCACTACACTTAAAAGATGTCAATTTGTCAACGGTTGACAGTTGTCAGTCGAAAAAGAAATTGGCCTATGACAGAGACATTTTGGGACAACGCACACCCTAATTAAATAGATCGTATATTGACCTTTTCGGCTTTCTCAAATACCGAAATGTCTACTAAAAATATAAATAAAATAATTACGTAAGAAATTTATCGACTAGTTATGTCGTTGATCATTGTCTAGTGGTCCAAATGTAATTGAGTTATGACTGGAAGATCAGAAGTAGTAATAATCACAGTTTCATAGACCAAATCATTCTTGGGTCTAGATCGAGGATTGTGGAATTTGAAATTTCTCTCGTCATATTAGCAAAGCGAATATAATATCGAACTTCATCTTTTTTATGGCTGGACAATAAATTTATTTCCAGAAATATTGTTCGAGATAGATTATCTAAGAAGTCTATTTTCGTTCATAACAAGCTGTTTCACAAAGCAAAATTGTTAAAACAGATTGTTTACTAGAGTTGATCAAGTCAGCGATATGCTCCAGATTTTGGAATTATACGATGGACAGGTGTGGCGGCGTGGTGCTAGACACAAAATGGATTTTTATAGATGCTTATTTATTTGATGGTATCGTAAACTTTGACAATTTTCGGTAATTAATGATTTTATAAATAACCGCCTCGCCGTTCATAATAGTTACAATAGTTTCAATTTTCAGTTTTTCTTGTTTGAAGATCACTTTGCACCGAGTACAAATTCAAAGAAATATTAATTACCTTTCCGAAAAAAAATATGCAAAGTTTCATTTTGTCAGAGTGAAACAAATCGAATTTCGAATTGTCAGAATGAAACAAATTAGCGCTCCCCATCGACTATTCCCTGTTCGGAACGACCACATAGACCTTTACGTTGATCTGTTTTCGAAACACTTGAATTATATTTTCAACTACTTGGGATTAAAACGTGACATTGCGGAATTTAAAGTAGCTGTGACAGGAATATCTATTTTCTTTCTAAAATTATCACAACGAACAACCAAAGCACAAAACCGAGCCTCTTGATTTTTTCTTTTCGTTGCATTGTCGACCGACCCTGCGGCCATTCATTATGGACTAAGATTCCGGATGCCACGGATTTTCCCGTGTCAGAATTTTATAGAGGTGCATTTGGGCAGCAAGTTGACTATTTTAAGGAACTGATTGTTCATCTTGTTAGGAAATGTTTGTGTTTGGACGAGTCAAGGTGAAAGACGATTTGTGGGGTTTTAATGACGGTACTTTCGATAATGAGCTGCAACTTTTATGTGACGATGGTTTTTTTTCTGGATTGAAATATCTTTTATAAGTTTGAATAGTGTATGAATGTAAATCTTTCAGTAAATCTTTAGTGTGCTTCAAAACAAGAAAAAATAAAAAAATTGATTAGCTGAGACCTAGTGGGTCGAGTGTAGCCCCAACTTTGTTTGTAGCTTTTCGTACGAGAAGGGGACTTATGAATGAAGAAGTCGAACCAGATTTGGTGCTACGTTTCAGAAGTTATTTAATTGGTAGGAAAATAATATGGGAAAATTCGTCACTAAGCACTTGTAGAAGCATATAAACAATAAATTTTCTTATAAATTTCTTTAAGAAATAGACTGATAAAACTTTTTTTTTAGTTTCTTGCCTTTTGTATACCATTTTACAAATCAAGTTATATATACTGATGCTTTTGAATATTTCATTCAAATATTTATTATTAGAAGTCGTTCAGTTTTTAAGCCCCAAGTTGCCTTTTAAATAAAAGAGCTCACTACTAATTTCCATCAAATTTTATTCCCGTCTTCAACTTTCCTTGAACTGATAAAATCGAATGAATTCAACGACATGCAAATTAAAACTGCTCTCAAAATACGAAATTTAGATTGTCTTTCACAGACATTGAATACCGCCAGGAGTAATCGAGTTGTAATGGTTTTGAGCTCGAACGTAACGCCACAATCTTCAGCTGGTGCAGTGATGTCACCGCCGAAAGATATTTCTGAAGTAGATATGGGGAAAAATATGTAGTAAATTAGGGTCTTTTGTAGCAAAATTTCAAAATCAGTTTCCTTTAAATTAAAAGCGTCATATACTGGTAAAATCTGTTTTCTAGCCCAAAGATAACAAAACTATCAAAAGATAAAAAAATTCAACGATTTCAATAACAAATTATTTTTTCAGTTCTATAACAAATAATAGTAAATAAATCTTTGCTTTTCAAATACATGTGCACATACATAAATTTCTTACTTCTCTACATAAGAACCTTCAAACAAATTAAACTTGCTGAAAAAATGTATCAAGTCATTTTAAGGTTCATATATTTTTTCATCGCTTAATAGTTCTCTGGCAAACAAAACCGAGCGATGATTAGCCGTCGTAGTCAAATATGCGATAAAACTGGGCGCCTGATAGAAAAAGTATTTTTGAACGACACTTCATGCAGGTTATGCAAACAGACTAACGTTGCAAAGTTAGCGTTGTCGCCTTATGTTTAACATAGCCAAATTACTGAACGACTGTGCCTCACTGTCCGTGCCGCCCATGATGCCCGAAGCGTTCTGTGTGCCCAGCCAAAGTGTATAGAATGGTAAGTGGGTGAACTCATTCTATTTTCCAGAAAAAAACACTTAGGCCTTGAAATTGCGCCTCCATTTACGCAATGCATTATCTGTCAAAGCAACCTGAGAGTGCGCTGGTATTTTTTGCGAGAGGGAGCCGTATGTGAGCAACGAAAAATCTAGCCTGAGTATGTAGTTGTCGAATCTTATCTTGCACCTCTTTCTGTTCCATACGATTTCTTCCAATTTTCCAGGCTGATCAACAATACAATCTCAGCCCAGTTCACTAGATTTTTGGACCGTATTGACGACACTTTGGCTGGGCACACAGAACGCTTCGGGCATCATGGTAATACGAAGTCCGCACGCTGGTTAGGAACTAACTTCTTACGCTGTGGCCCACCGCTTCAATCTTCTTCAATATTACATTTTCGATACAATATGTAGTAGATTTAACAATTTGAGTAGTGAAGTAGCAAAAACGGCAAAGGCCGAAAAAATTTAGTAAATTTGCTACAAATGTAGTAAGGTGACAACACTGAGCTGGTGCTTGTATGTATCGCTTTATATATGATTTCAGCTGATTGATGATTGATTTAAATTGATATTAATGATTCTATAATTTAATTTTTACATCATATAGATGCGTTTAATGTGTAATATGCAAGAAAACGATTTTTAGTTATATTTTGCACGAAAACAAGAAACATTATTCTCTGGGCCTAATTTTTCAACACATGTATTGAAAAAAGGTATACCCCCAGAGACTATAATTTGTATACTTTTGGCACTCTCTACATAATTGATTTCGAGATTGTGATTAAATATAGCGCTTGGCACGATAATGCATAACGAAAAATTTATATGATTAGGCATTAGGTATTATGGCCGTGCAAAATTATAGCCCTAATAAAGAGCAAAGTAAAAGCGAATTTATATACGTTTTTAACAAGTTCGATATCTTGATGATAGTAGGTTGTGAAAATTTACATTTTCTTTATTGAAATTTTATTTTCTGCTTACAAATTATAATAAATAAATCCTACTTTAATATGGGGCGAACAATCCACCGTTTGAGCAACTAATCAAAGAAGTAAAAGGTAAGGTTGAAATTGAGTGAGCCTTAGGCAAATTCCAGCTATAGCGATAAATGAGATATCACTTCTCTTGCTCTAAAGAGCAGACACATGGATCAAGTACTAAAGGTTACGACATGAGCATGACCACACCTATTCGTGACGAAATAGGATGCAAACACGCCTACAAAACATCCAAAATTAGCCGGTTTTTAGCTGAATGAAAAGTACTGTTTTCGGTTGTGTCCAAATCTATGTGCTAATGAGAATGCTAATGAGTTTATAGGATGTTACAAGCCTAGGCAGACGGGCACTTAAATTGCTGATTTGAAATGGAGAAATTGAAAGTACTTGAAGTGTATGTTGCCTCTTTTATGCTCCAATTAATTAAGTTAGAGTGCAAATGGTGTAATATCGACGTTTAAATTCTTTAAATACATGACTTTTCACAAAAGAATTATTAGAACTTCGCATATTTTGATTGTGAGCTCATTCAAGGATAAACGACTAAAGTTAAATGAATTTTAATTTCGTCTTTTAACGATGTTTAGTTAGAATTACCATATGATAGACAGCACTTAAATGATTATTTATGACAAATAATCATTTAGGCAGCGCTGTATGTCTACTATTTATACAATGAAAAGAAAAAATCAACACAATTCATACACTCGACTATTTTTCCATAATTCACTGGTCTCCGGTACGTGACGAAATAGAATGGAGTGCCGAACAGCGACCGCCCATTGTCGTAATCTTGTTTCCTGGATTCATGGAGCAGGCCTGGACTATCATCCTTATTCAGCAGCGCATGACTCCGCCTAGGGGATGGACAAAAGCTAGAGTGGTCTTTATCCCGAAACGGGGCAGGTTGAATCACCATAATGTGAAGGTCTTTAGATCAATTAGCACAACATCGTTTATCCTGAAAACACAAAAAATGCACTTGCTAAATACAACTCTTCTTTTTGATTCACAATCTCAAACTGACATATCATATCATATTTTTTTTCTTCGCCGAATTTCAGTGTGAATGTGTAATGTAGTTGACCGTGATGGCATTGTATTTTTGGATAAGGGCTTGTATCAAAAGTCAGCTATCATGGCTCAAAACGATGCGTCCTGGACCTAATCCAGGATGAATTTACAACGTCACCGGTACAGCTAACTTTTCTAATTGTAATTTTGTTTTTGCCTGTAAATGGATTTTGCATCGATGATATTCATATTCAACCAACTCGACTGCTGTTCACACGTCTTAGGTCGGAGTACATTCTCTACGTCCACTACTTTTTCGAACCCTCAGCCAGGCATAAAACTTACTTCACTCTCGGCATTAAAAGCAACTCCGTCAGTTTTTCTTTGTGTCTGTGTGTGTGTGTGTGTGTAGGCGTGTGTATATATGTGTGTGTGAGTATGCATTGGTTGGAGGAGAGGCGCCTGGCACCTCTAAGCACTCAGGTCCAAAGCCCTATTGTACTCATACCTCCGGTCTACTATAGCTTTCCAGACTTCTTAACAAAATCTAGGATCAACAAATATATAAAAAAAACTGTCGTTAAGCCTATCCACAAAAGTAAAAGCAAACTAGATATCAATAACTATCGTCCGATATCCTTGACTTCAAATGTCTCGAAAATTTTAGAAAAAGTTGCCAAGAGGCGGTTAGTCGCATATTTGGACATACGTCACTTCATCAATGAGAACCAATTCGGTTTCAGAGCAGAGCGCAGTACGCAAGATGCAATTGGTCAATTGTCTACCTTAATCGCAGATTCACTAAATAAGTGATACAAGTCTCTAGCAGTTTTCTTGGATCTAGCTAAAGCATTTGATTCTTTACCACACGCACTTATGGTACGTAAACTAGGTGACGCAAATTTCAGTCCAAGGTGGATAAAATGGATCCAAAGCTATTTGGTAGATAGAAAGCAAAGAGTGAAAATAGGAGAAACACAAAGTACTGAGCTCTCTTCTGAGTACGGTATTCCACAAGGAACAGTTATTGGGCCTAAGCTCTTCCTTATTTACGTAAATGATATTTTCTCACAGCACATAAAAGGCCAGCTAATATCATTCGCTGATGACACGGTTCTGTTTGTGAAGGATAATGATTGGGAAGAAGTGAAGCTAAAAACAGAATATAGTCTTGCATTGCTCAAAGATTGGATGAGCTGCAACTGTCTCACTCTAAACATTCTGAAAACTAATTACATAACTTTTGCTATGACGCGGCGAGGCCTACCTCAAAATCTTGACATAAGCATCCACTCAACTAGTTGTGGGTTATTCTGTCATTGTATGCCAATAAAAAATGTTCCCCATACTAAATATTTAGGAGTCACAATTGACCAACACTTGAAATGGGACCACCAAGTACAAACCTCAATAAATAAGTTAAGAAAGCTGATACCGCTTTGCTTTGAAGTTCGATCTTTTCTAAACATAAAAGCCTTACGATCATTTTATATTGCTTTAATCCACTCAGTACCGCAATATTCAATCATCGCTTGGGGCGGAGCACCGCACAGTGCGCTTAACCCTCTAAAAATTTATCAAAAGACGTTGATGAAAATATTATTAAAAAAACCTCGCCACTATAGCTCGGAACAATTGTTTCTCTGCTTAAATATTCGTCCAATAGACAAAATTTTCAAATTAAACCTCTTGATACAGACCTTCAAGGATCTAGTAGCTAACAAAATTCGAATTAATACCAATGCAACTAGAAGCGGCACCGATAATACACTCATACTCTCAAATCGTGAAACCCATATGGGTCAAAACCATTCCACGTATGTGGGAATTAAATTATTCAATACATTGCCTAGGGAAATAAAAACAATACGAGATCTGAAAAAATTTAAGAGCGAAATTAAAAAAATTTATTGAACTAATACATCTGTTAAATCTATGCCTATTTCTTTTCCTTTTTTATTTATCTTTGTTTTGTTAAATTTATGCGTCTAATATTATATTTATTCCTATTTCTTTTTGGCCTTTTTAGCTATTATTGATTATTTTTATGTTAATAAGTCAGTAAGAATATTTAGTTATTTTTGGATTACTTTATTTTTATCTTCTCATATTTTGTGTTTATGAATAAAAAAATTGTCAGCTGACTCCTCACCCCTAACACAAGGTTTAAACCTTAACAGGGGGAGTAGTGCAATGGATTTTGTATTATATCTAAATTATGAAAATAAACGCACTATTAAAACTAAAAAAAAAATGATAGGAGAAAATAGGCTGTCTTCTTCATACGTGCTACATCGCAGCCAAAGCATTGATATCTGAGACGCGCAAACGCTGGCCATTCACAGAGGAAATGCTAAGCAGAGTCAGCCTCTTCTATGCACTTGAGTCCAGTCAGTATACCTGTCATGGCTCAGCAAACTTTCCTCCCTTTGTTGACTAGGAATCCCGCAGACGCATGGTTGGGTTTTGAAGGGAAGACATGGAAACATGTTCTCAGGTGCCTGACCACATCAGAAAACATCCATCTATCTTTGTGAGCCTCTACTCATCTAAAATCTGGAAAAAGGTATGGACATATGCGATCGGCATACCCAAAGCGGGTTCAGGTTCCTGTAGTGGAAGCCGCGAACTTTACTTCGCAAGGGCGTTAGCGATTTCATTTCCCTCAGCACCACAGTGCTCTGGTACCCAAAGCAGATGCACTCTATTGAGTCTCACGACAGAGTTCAATCGCATCCTTCACCATTGACTGTTTCTGCAAACAGCAGTACGTTCTCCCTTCCACTTTTCTTCAATTGCCTAGGAGACAGTTCTCGAAATAGAGAATATTTCTGCTTGAAAAACAGAAACATGCTCTCAGTGAGAAGACACTAGCTCCATATCTAACATCTTTCTTCGAGCCCTCCGTGAAGAAGATTTAGGAGTATCCACTCGTACAGGCATCTGGATCCTCCCAGTCACATCTGCTCAAGAAAATTGTTTCGTACCTTCCCCCGAAGTCGAGGAAGGGCACTCGAGCGTCCGAAGGCATAGTGAGAATCTGAGAGATCTCACGCATTGAACCTCTAATAGAGCAGTGCCCCACATCATCGTTTCCTATCCAAAGGCCAAGCTGAGCTTATCTAAGGGCAGAGCTCATCGCCACACTCTGAATGTTTTTTGGTAGAGAGTAAAATGAATGTGGAGTCAAATTGCTTGATTCACGTACGGGTTCATGGATTGAGACTGTGAATTATTAATTTGTTGGATTGTGGATTGTGAATTATTAATTTGTTATTAATCGGTTAATCAAAAGTAGAGATGAAGCAGTATGTCATAATTCTCGTAAAATTGAAGTACGAATGAGGGACTTTCAATGTGTTCAAAATGATACAAATCACATAGTACACACAATTACAACCACTATTGTGGAGAACATGTAAAGCCGGCGCCAAACGATGCTACCAACACCCTCCAACGTTGGGCACTTGATGGTTGGACGCATCGTGTGGCCGATGCGCCAGCTACCAGTGTCCAATGTCCAGCGTCCAACGTTGGCGCTGGAACATGTTCGGTCTGTTGTCGGTCTTTTTGTCCGCTTCAAAGGGTTTTTTGTCACTGGACGGTGTACTCGGAAGACATTTGGTGAAGTGCTACACGATTCGTTCCAACAATTGAATCAGATTTTTGTTGTGTTTTGACAGGTATGCATTTTTAATGCTTACATATTTTAATTAAGGGGTTATTCTACTGTTAAACGAGTAAAAAGCAGTATCATTTTAAAAGTGTTGTAAAAAAAAAACTATTAGAGATATCAATTAAAAATTTTGCATGCATATTTATTAATAAAAAAAGTATAAAATCGCATAGTTGAATTTTTCAAAAAAACAAAATGGCGGCTTCTGTATGCAATTGATGGAGCGCGCGCTGACGGCCAGAGTCGATTGCGCGGCACATTGCCCAGGTCGTCCAGGTGATCTGCAATCAATTTAACGATGAAATTCTATTAGTTTAGCTAAAAACACACAAAGTGAACCTAAATTGAGCCATAAAAATTGAAATTTGGTTATTTGGGAGCACTTTTTTCATCGAAAAAAACGTCCAAAATCGAGCATGCTATTTTCCAACACTTGCCAAATCGCGAAAATTTAATATTTATGTCTCAATTTAGGTTCACTTTGTGTGTTTTTAGCTAAACTAATAGAATTTCATCGTTTAATTGATTGCAGATCACCTGGACGACCTGTGCAATGTGCCGCGTAATCGACTCTGGCCGTCAGCGCGCGCTCCATCAATTGCATACAGAAGCCGCCATTTTGTTTTTTTGAAAAATTCAACTATGCGATTTTATACTTTTTTTGTTAATAAATATGCATGCAAAATTTCAAATTGATATCTTTAATAGTTTTTTTTATACAACACTTTTAAAATGATACTGCTTTTTACCCGCTTAACAGTAGAATAACCCCTTAAGTATCAATTATCCATTTCGTGCTAACAATTGAATTGAAATTGACAAAAGTAATATAATTTATAACGCAAAATCAATGTGCACGAAAAATTGAACCAACACTGGAATCAAATGTATTGGATCGAGAATTCGATCCACCGTGTAGCAGAGCGCTTGCCATGTCAATCGTCCAATATTTGACTCAAACGTTGGAGGCAAAAGTTTGAATCAAACGTTCACCGCATCGTTTGGCGCCGGCTTAAAACAACCTTTTTGCAGTGGATATCTTATACTTTTTATATTGTGCTCCATAATCAAAGCTCTCACAGAGCTCGGGTCCTTAATGTATCGGGCAATGAACTGCCCATGCTATGCTGAAACATTTTGCTTTTCATATCTGTCTGAAATTTGGCAACTAGTTAATTGGGTCGATGTTTTGAAGAATGTTTGTATAAAAGTTATTCGTAATTAAATTGGATTAGCACATGTGAAATTTCCAAAGCAGTTTACCTTCAGGACTATTTTTATCTTAACGGGACGGTATTGGTTTTTCCGACATGAAAATATATACCCAGGTATAGTTCTAAAAAAGCAAGGCTTTCGGAGTAGTCAAATCCACTGTATAAGCTGGCGTCATAAAAATTTTTTGTTTTATTCGCTCATATTATAATCAAAAATCATGCCTCGAAAAACAAGGCTTTTTTTAAACTTCGTCTATTACTTACTACACACAAACTACCAAATTTCAGATAATAATTAAGGCTGATATCGCAACGCCTACAATGGTTCTCGGCCTTTAAGATCAAGACATTTATCAAATTGGCAAAGTGATTATTCGAAGGTAACTGAACCGTAAAGAAGAGTGAGTCCTCATCTACCCATCCATTACATTTCACAAACACCTTTCATTCCATCTAAGCATCCATGAACGTAGCACCATTTCCAGTTGTTCATTAGATAAAGTAATTATGGTAAAACGTGAAAAGTCCCTTCATTCATTAATTGCTCAATAATACGTAAACAGCAAAATATACCCTTCGGCCATACTTGGCGTTAGTAATGAATGTGTCCCATCAACTGATTCTGAGAAAGGTTCGGTAACTGTAAAATTGTTTCCATAATACTAATGAGATTTCTAATCCTGTTTTCGAATGAGCTATCATTATAGTTCGAAGCCTGTTTCTATAAACGAAGCTGTTTCTACGGATTTGTACATGTAGGTGAAATAATTTCGTATTGAAAACGTGCCTGTTCAGATACAAATGCATATGCACCTTAAAGATCTAGGTTTGAAATGTGCATATGAATTGTATTTCTTATATTTCGAATAGGATGAATTGCATTTACATCTACTAGTATTTTAACAATACTTTCGTACAAATGTTTACTGCAGTCTCGAGCTTAGTTTTAGAAATTAAAACAATTAAGTAGAGAATGAAAATTAAGCAAACAAGTCAAGAAACAACAAATTTATTATGATAAATCTACCAATAACTTAACAAGCACTATGTGGGGTCAATTCATTTGCAGCAATCAATTCGTAATAAGATCCTTTGAGCAACAATTAGGAACCAGGTGAAATTGCAGTTGATTAACAGCGAGGGTGTAATTAGTCTGGTCGGTGACGATACGGACAACCCGAACCGAAACGTATTTGACACTGTCAACAATATCTAATTGTTTGATTTCCGTTCGACAACGAGCTATTTACTAGGGGACCAACAAATCACTTGTATGACTTGAATGCAAAGAGTTGGGTGCACGTCAATCATACATTTCAGCTGTTTAGAAAAAGCAGCTGTAAAATTCTTGCTATCAATTAAAATTCCGATATGCTAAAGCAACAATGATTGAAAACTATTTCCCGACTCCAAAGCTAGCACGGTTGAATTTTTCAGTTTCTCAGCTTACGTACATATATACTGTAAGACAGTGGCGTGGCGTGATAATTTACCGAAGGGAAGCAATTAGTGTGTATCCATAGTTGATTACGCACTCTGCAAAATTGCAAACACCTCTATAAAAGCACCTAGGAGTTATTAATGGGGACGTGAGAGTAGACATTCTTTATGGTTATTAAAATAAAGGCTCACAGTCCTTCACACAAAAAGTGAGCATCTCAATATTTATCAGTAAGATATTCACATTCCCAGAACTAAACATATAATATTTTTGAAGGTGTCTAAATTTCGAAGAATTGAAAAGGTTGATAATCTGAATCTTTTTAAGGGTGAAAATCTTGAGCTCATTTTAACGATTATGATATCAATTATTTCGACATAAGCACGTGTCAAAAATGGTTCAACATTTTCATTTTTGTCAATTATGCACCTTGTTCTTTTACGATGTTTTAGTGTTTCGCAAATCGGCCATAATTCGTTCCCAATTCCCATGAAACTATTTCCTAAATATTGTACTTGATCCTTTTGCAATTTTTTGAATATGGTACAGTAGATTACTTTGTTTGGACTGAAATATATCGAATATGTTTTTTTTGTGTTTTTTTTTTAGAACAAACTTTAAGCAGAAAAATAAAGTGAAAATCTTTAAGTAAAACAAAAAGCCCACTCTCACCATTAATGGTCTCTCCGTCCCACTTAGCACTCTCATTTTCAGTTATATATTTTGAAAGAGTTATTTTAATTGCTCTTTATAATTGAAAATTTGCTAAAATTAATCGACCATTAAAAGTCCAACGTGCTGGAGCTAATTTTGGATGCCTTTTTGTCAGGAATAAATACAAAGGAAATATACTCCTAGTTGTTATTGAAAAACTGGTAATAGATTGGGTAAAAATCTACACTCGCGTATACTATTGGATGATTTTGATAAAACCAAATTTAGTCGATATGCGAAGCAATGAGTACGTCTTTTTTCATACGTTCCAATTCCAATTGTTTTGCCAAATATTACAGAGACACCTCATAGTTTTGAGTTTTTGGACAATATGCAAAACAAGGTTAAATGAACGGGAAGCAAATTTGTTCATCAGAAAAATCTGTAAGATTTATGAAACTTTTTATAATTGCACCGAAAGAAGTAATATAACCAAAGGTTGTTGAAAGCTGTGAACGATATTATACATTGGTTCTTTTATCTAATATTATTGCTATGAATTTGCTTTGCCGAATTTCATTACAAATCTCTATCAATATTTTTTATTAAAAAAAACTACTAATGAGATGGTTTTGAATATAATTTGATGTGCCGGAACAAACATTTGTTTGGTCCAAATAAGCTCGCAAGTATGGGTTATGTTCTGTCAAAAGATTTATTATCTTTAGGTGATTTCCCCCTATTACAGAAATCCATATTTTCATTGTGGCTATGTAATGCTTGTTCATAACATCCAAAATGACACACAACGTCTATTAGAATCTTCATTATTTCTCAATTTCTCCTAACTTTGAGCAATATCATTGAACTTGGAAAGTAAAAGGACTGATTTGAAATGATCAATACTTTTTGTATCATGCCTGTTCACAGCTTTACCATTATTTAAATTACAAGAGCTGATAGTTCGCCAAACGTTTCAATCGCTTGAAAATAGCACACAGGCAAGCAAAATTATTTTTGTTTAATATTACAACCGGTAATCCGTTCCTTGTTTTTCATTTATTATTTTTGCAATCAAACTGCTGAGCACACTTCTTTGTTATAGAGACAATTTACGAATTCGGTTTCGATTGATCTTTATTGATGATGTTTTTTTCAGAGAAATTGAATAAGTTTACGAATTTTAAAATTTTAACCCACAGAACAAACACATTCAGATTTTTTCATCCTTTCACAGTAATTTTACACATTCAATTCTACAGAATTCTAGTCTACAGCTTCGCCTATTATTACCATTCAATATTATAACCAAATCCTATAGGCTTTTTAGTGACTTAATGCCTTCACCAATTAAAAACACCCTCAAAAAATTTCTACACAAAATAAGACATACAAAAAAATGTCATAACATAAATGGTAGATAAAACACATAAAATAACGTCTTGTCGAATCAACAGCCTCTGGCAGAGCTTGCCACATCTCGTACCTCAAATTCGCTCACAGCAAACATTCTCCATCCACAAAAAATATGTACAAGCAAAGCAAAATGATTACAATGTACTCAGCTACGCGTGAGGGCGACGCAGAAGTAAGCTTCGCAGCAGTCATACGTTCGCAGCTCCGCTCTGAGTCTCTCTCTCTTGAGAAGATAATTTCCCCTAGGAAGCAAATTAATCATTGCTTCCAAACAGATCATACAAGCAAATTTTTTTTAATGACGTCACAGTCTAGTCTTTATATAGTGAAACAAACGTTCATAGATGCAATTTTTACGTCATGTACATTTACATCATGTGCTGGTTGTTCTCTCATTATTTTCAATCTGTGGTGACACCACATCAGCTGTGTGAGATGATCACAATTTGTTTTGGGAAATTTGTTCAAAAAAATGTTTATACACGATTTTTTCATGATTTCGAAAAAAACCATTGAATTTAAAATTTATGTCAGCCAAATTTTAGGGAAGCAATGCTTCCCTTGCTTCCACGAACGCCACGCCACTGCTGTAAGAACTACCTAATTTGGGGTTCAGCGTATCTCCTTCATGCTATCTGGATAATCAACGACTGACTGCAGTCATATTTGTCGTTCAAACAAGACGACTGGAATTTTTCCGAAGGTTTCACAAACAACCCGTTCTCCAGAGCGCGAAAACAAAGTAAAGTAACGAGTCTTGCTTTCAATGCATACGGAATGCGGATCCCATCCCAATACGGATTCGATGCGAGTCAACACTATAAAACTCAACTGAATTCTCATGTTCCATTTAATCAACATTCGATTTTCGATCGTGTGCTTTCCTGATTGTGCACGTAGCCTGTACCTGGCACACATGACATGGTTTCTTTGTTTCAAACCCCCTGCCAAATCTTGTAAGATACAGTGAATTCTTATACTCTTATAAGAACGCAATGCACTCTATTGGTTTATTTACTAGGAGCAAAGAATTCAAAAAGAGGATTAGTGCTGAAGGATGAAAGCAATGAATCCGACAATGTAACGAAATATGTTTGTAATATTTTGTTTCGCGAGTAATATGTGGTGTTCAAGCTTTGGAATTTGAAATTTTTCAAAGCGTCTAGTTAATGGTGAATGCATTTACGCTTACAATTTTTTTCTAAACAACAATCAGAAGAGCTTCATTGATTGTAAACTCAGAAAGACAAATTTGCAATCAGTAATAATATCGGCATAGCAGTTACAGTAGATGAACCCAATTAAAAATTTAGAAACAAGCCTAGCTATAATTATCGTAACTGTAGGGACGAATTCGTCCAAAACTATATTAAGTTGTCTACAATAGTGAAAAAGTAATTACAAGTGAAATAAAATGAATTGAATTGAATATTTTCTTAAAAGCTGTAATATACTATATTATCGTCTATGTACATACATATACTAAGAAAAACGATGTTTCCGAGAGTTGCCTTGAGCAGGGAAGAATTTTAACAAACAGCAATTTTAATTGCTATCACGAAACCGATAATTTGCTCACACCAATACGAGGAGTATCGACAGAAGATTAGCAAAAAGAGCGAAGGATTCAGGATCGATCGATTGACTGGAGGAAACACGAGCAGGAGCACTTTCGTCCGCACAAAATTAACTCAAAACCATTTAAGCATTTTACCAGCTTTATGACGAATTTTTCTAAATTTGTTCAGATTGTGGTTATCTGTTTTTCTTGATTCAACATTTATTTTTATTTTTTTCTAAATTTAAACATGTGAGAGGCCAGGAATTTTCTTAACGACCGATCATTAAGTTTTGGTTTAAATGAAAGGACTTTGATAACGAAGTTTCCGAATCGGTCCCAGACTCTGACATGCGATGAGGAGGAACAGGAATCAGGATAGAACTATATCTAAGATTACGGCTCAGGTAAGCCAAATCAACTAAAAGGAAAATGCCTTGTAACAACTGATGCAGACAAAAATTAATTGTTGGAACAGAGAAAGTAGGACACCTAACTGTACGACAATAGAAGCAGAGAGTACAGCTGGAAGACATTATGAGAAAGAGTACCCCGTTTTTCCGACCCTATCAAACCCGAAAACCATGGCCTTGTTGCCCAAATCAATCAGACAGATAAAACAACAATTGAATAATATTTAAATCATACAAACTAAAATTCTAATGACAATATTCAAATAATACTAATAGCATTCATTCAATTGACTAACTTGGACCCGGACGACGTTCCGTTGCTGGAACCACTGTTATACTTTTAATTATTTTTTTTTAGTTTAACTTTGAATTTAGTGCAAATTAGTAATTAATGCAAAAACGAACTAAGCCACTCAGTTGCTTTGTAGGGTTATTCAACGATAATTAACCGAAAATTCCTTAGCTGCACGGACTGGCGTTCCACAGACCAATTGCCGACGATTTCATTTTCTCTTGTAATTTTATATGAATTTACTATGGTCTTCGAGGACGACAAGTAATCGTTTTTGTGTTGTTGGTATCTTTACGTTGGTATAGAGCGATCGAAACTTTTTCAGCAAAAATAGCCCAGATACGAGAAGAATTCACCAATGAAACTGCAATAGCGGGTAACACTTACGAGCTCCCGAGGAACATTAAAAAAAGAAACCAAGCTCGAAGAAGAATTAGGGGCACAGGTGACTTTAGCTTAAAACACAAATCATATCACCCACCGGCCACCATACTCCTAAGGAATGAACAGCGGGAAAATGTTCACTAGATTATGAAGGCAGGCGAAAATAATTTAAAATTGGCCAAATATTTCAAACAAATGGACGAAATTGCTATAGGAGCAGCCAACGGCCCCGAAGGATGCAAATATAACAATGTGGGAAAATCCAAAGGTTTTGTAGGCACATTGTAGCTGTAATTGAGAGAAAACCCAACAATCACAAAGGACTATGACCAGGAAGGAGAGATTAGATTGAGGAAAAAGCTACCAATATTCTAGCTTCCACTGAAATAAGGGAGACCAAAACATCAGCTGCCTCACGCTCTTCAGAAAATAAAATCCAAGAAATAGCAAACATTGCGAAAGGAATCATTCGTACTAAAAACTTCCCAAATCCGACCTTTATTGTGGTTCCAAAACACAAAGATCTCACGTTTCCTCAAACCTGGAGATTAATTAGTCTCCTTTCCTTGATCAAAAAGCTGGTCGAACACGACGTGAGGAACTGGTCACCAAGATATTCTTGTTCGCTGAACCCACGACTCTACAAAGCTGCAGCTAGCTAGGGTGACTGGGTTCAATCAAAAATAAAAAAACAACAGGTATTGCTTTTTTATGGTTGCAAAAGTATAAAGTAAATTGCTATTTTTTGTTGTTTTATTAATAATAATAAGCTTAAATCTAATATAACATAACATTACTTTAAAAATATAATATAGCATATAATATAAATTTAAAAATAAACCATAAATTAAAAATCAATCGGATTAACAATAATCATATCTGAAAATCTTTCCATATAATTAATTATTGTGTAAAAATAGCGCTTATGTTATTCGTTTTGGCGATAAATAAGATCTCTTTCCAGTGAGCACATACCCACTTTTTGAAAAACTCGTTCGCAGGGGACTGAAGTGGCCACTCTACTCAAACGTTGCTTCACTATCTCCAAATTCTGGGATGTCAATCTTTCTTTTTCTTCCACCAATTGAGAGGGTCAGCAGTTCTGGGTATATTTACATGTTGTAAATACTTATCCATTTCGTTAATGCCTGCAGCTACATAGCTTTGCTGGGTTCTTACACCGTTGACTTTGTCATCAAATTTTCGCCATAGCGAATTTTGCGTTCCTTGTGCTGTAGGTACCGAAACTAGATGTATACAAGCAAGTTTGTACGTGGATTCATTTTGAAATGCTAGTCTTTTAAATCGTGGATCTAAAAGAACGCTCTCTAGGCAAAACATATTTTCTTTATATAATTTAAATCTGTTTGAAAGTTCTCTTTGGATCACATTTAAAAAACTGCGTACATCAGCAGTTTTATTTTCGTTCAGACAGAGTTCTGAAATGTAGCTTATAATCGTTGATGTAATAATATACAGTGGCTCACAGCTTATTTGATACAGTGCTTCTTTAAAAAATTAAGTTGCAATAACTCAATACATAATAACAATATCAAACAAATTTGAACACCATTTTGAAGGCAATTGTTTGTTGTTTATTAAACAAGTTTATATTTGTTACAAAGTTGCTGTTTTACATCTCAAAAAACAAAAAAACTAAAAGTAATAACAAATTTCATGTCACAGCTTATTTGATACAGTTTGATTAAACATTAAAATTGTTGTGAATTATGAGGTTTCTAGTTGTTTCCAATACTTTGTATGATAGCCCTTAGACTTAAGCAGAGCCTGGAGCCTATTCGGCATTGAATCAACGAGTTTTTTTGTGATGTCAGGAGTAATTTTTTGCCATACCTCTAGCAGTGCTTTCATCAGGGCTTGTTTATTAGAAATCTTGTGTTTTCTAATGTTGTTATCCAACAAAGTCCACAGATTCTCAATGACGTTCATATCTGGTGACTGTGCCGGCGGAGACATCAAATGAGGGCAATCCCAAATTGGCCAGGACTGCACAATTCCCGACTTGTGGTTTGGATCGTTGTCTTGGTACAACCGAAATTGGTCGCGAACACCCAGTTTTTTAGCACTTTGCAGCAAATTGTTTTTGGGTACATCATGGTACTTTGTTTGGTTCATTGTTTCCTCAATAAACTTTAAATTTCTGACTCCGGCTGCGGACATGCAGGCCCAAACTATCACATTACCACCACCATGCTTCACAGTAGCTTTGAGGTTCTCCTTGTTTAGCTCAGTGTTTGCCTTGCGCCAGACATATGACATTCCGTTGGAGCCAAAAATGTTAAACTTGGACTCGTCCGCAAAAATAACCGAATTCCAGAACGCGGATGGCTTTCCCACATGCTCTTTGGCAAAGGCAAATCGGCTTATTGTATTTTTTTTGGAAATGAAAGGCTTCCTGCGAGCTACTCGGACCCTGAAATCATGGTAGCGAAGGATTCAGCACTACATGACTTCCTTAATTCACGATGAACCTCAGTAACCAATTTTGGAGCGGAAATCTTTGTGTTTGCTTTCACTTTTCTTACAATGTATCGTTCGTCAGATACGGTGAAAATATTGTTTGGCGCATTTCTCCTCTTATTTTCTACCCGATTTTCGTGTAGGAAGCGCACAATTATGTGCTGCACTGTAAAGACACTAAAACTCACACTTTCAGCAATTTTTCGAACACTTTGTCCTTTTTTAAAGTGGTTTAATACTAACTCGCGCTGTTCAATTGTGGTGCCATGACCCATTTGACAATTTTGGCTCATTTTGGCACTTCAGCTTACAAGATCTTGCTAAAAATTACCTAAGCCAATGTCTAACACAATCAAAAATTCAAGAAACAAAAACAAGACAGATTAACGGCGCAACAAATAGAAGTTTATTCGCATTGAAGTGTCTGTATCAAATAAGCTGTGAGCTGCAATTTTTCTGCGCCAGTGGTATTTCTCTTTTACCGGACGCCGAAGAATATTGCTGGAATTTTTTTTGGTTGCATTGTATTCGCTGAACATGCATCTAATCAAATACGTTTAAATTTTTTGGATAGGGTTCTTAATTTCAAAGTTACAGTGATTTGCAGTTTTAAATAGTCATTGTATCAAATAAGCTGTGAGCCACTGTATATTTTAGAAATCGATACTGTTTTCTCACTGCTTATTTCTAGAGTAGCCTCATTGAAGATGCTCAATATATCAGGGGCTGTTTTCATAATATTCCATTCATCAGAAGAAGGAGTTGGTAGATTTTAGTTCAGGACACCTAAGGTGGCTAATAGTGGCTCTTTTACTTCTTCATAGGTATTCTGCGACAGATGCAGGATTATGTGAGATTAAAAAACATCACCCAAGTCGGAACCGCTTTCGCATTACTTAGATTCGGATGTGCCACTAGCACCTATCAGGTGCCCCCACGACTACTTTCGTTCTGTCAGAAAGAGTCCGTTAGGCAACTCTCTTCTCCTTTCAGCCGCAATACCGTCTCTACATATACTGAGACCCATACCCAAGCGCATTCTGAATTCAGCATCGCTTCGACAATCAGTGTCGCAGAGCCGATTGAAGACCAGAGCGCTTCTCGTTCTCTTCTGAAGCGCAGGCACTTGAAGAAAGTATGCAATTATAATCAGCAATTCCTTTAATGCAGTATTTGCAGCATTCCTCATTCTATTAAGGTATTTCCTGAAGTAGCCATGGCTTGATAGAAATTGGCACAGATAGAAATTTATTTCACCATGGTCACGACTAAGCCAAGGTTTTATGGCGCGAATCAGCCTATTCGTCCATGCCCCCGTTGTGCTCATAACACAACGTTCCTTCCAATGGTCAAACGTTCACGCTCGTGCTTGAGCGGCTGCTACTTCTCTTCTCACTTCGGAGCTATTAAGAGAATTATAAGATCTCCTTGTGCTCATTCGCCAATAAATCGACTGGAATTACCCCTGCTATGACCAACACGGCGTTGCCTGATACCATCCGGTAGCTGCTGGTGCACTCTGCGTTGAACGATCGCCATCTTAGTTTATTATTTCGCAAATTTTAAGGCGGTGCCCCATAGCTCCGCACCATACAGCAGTGTTGAATGGGCCACCATCATAAGTCATTACTCGCGACGCGATAGAACCGCAAACGTTCGCCATGAGTCTGCTCAACGATACGACAGTCCTCAGTGCCCTATCGCATGCTTTTTGGATGTTTTCCCCAAAAGTCAGCTTGAAGTCAAAATTCACTCCGAGATACTTCGCAGATTTTTTGGTCTCGACTACTTCGGAGCCGACTGTCATGGGTATGACAGTTGGTATCCTTCTTTTAGTCAGCATGATTATCTTCATTTTCGAGATCACCAGCTGGAGACCATTGTTTTCTATCTAGTCTTCAACTCTTCTCTTTACTTGATTTAATTTGAGCTGAGCAACGTGAGGGTTTCTGGAGGTAATGGCAGCTGCTACATAATCAGCGTAACCTACAAAGAGCACACCTTCTAGCATTTCACGGCACATGAACGCGTCGTACGCAGCATTCCAAAGATCTGCCCCGAGAATAGGCCCTTGTGCTGCTGCGGCAGTAATATTTTACCGGATATTTCCCTGCTTCGTCTCATATAAAAGGCGACGGTTCTTCAGATAGTATCGAACCATGGCCAACAGTTAGTCCTGTATCTGGAAATTTTGCTCAAGTGCCTCTAAAATATCTGCACATCTCGCTGAATTAAAAGCGTTCCAAACATCCAGCGTAACTAGAAACACGATCGGACTGGCCTGGTGTCAAGTTGTCTTGGCTCGCTCTACTGCGCCAAATACTTCAGAGATGGCACTTATTGTTTAGTGGCCATGCTGATTTTTCGAAAGGCTACCGGCCCTTCGTATTGCTGCCTGTAGTCGTGGCATTAATAGGCTTTCCAAGAGTTTCCCCGCCGTATCAATCATACCGAGAGGTCTGTACGTAGATGGTGTGAATGAATCTCCCTTTCCTTTCGAAACCAAAGCAAGTCGTGCCTCCTTCCAGCGTGATGGGAAGACACCCGCCAACAAAACACGCATTTTACATTCGCAACAACGCTTATTCTCCACCAGAGCTCTCAAAACTTCCGATGGAATGCTCTCGGGGCCAGAAGCCTTTCAGTTTTTCATTTTGAGAGCTGCAATACGAAGTTCCCCAAAGTAAACAAAGGTTCATCTTCCTGATGGACCATGAGAGCGTTTCCTAATCTCATGTGATGTGCTGAAAAGAGCGAGTTCACGATGTATTTCAGCGTATCTGCCTCCAATAGTGGGCCAGGACCCATTTGACCAAGTCTACCAGAAACTAGTTTGTAGCCTCGCCCCCATTAGTCCCACATCACTTCATCGCAAAGCGCTTGTCACATTTGTTTTCCCTCGCTTTGATAGCCTTTCCAAGCTCCTTTTTTCGCTTTTTTGTGTTCTGCGGCAGCTTGGAATGCTTCTGTTCTACCGATAGATCGCTGAGACCTACGCCGGTACGCTAGAGCTCGTCGCCTCAGTACTGCTACCTCTTCGGTGCACCAATAAGCCTGTTGCTTCCCAGGAGTTTGATTTCTCCCATGGTAAAGTTCACCAGCGTATTGACTCTCACCTGATCTGTCACTAGCCTTACTCGATCTTCTCCTATCTAACCTGAAAATATTCCAGCCAAGTATTTTCCGACTAGAGCTTTGCGAGTTTCCTCTGATAGCCAGAAGCTGATGTAGCTATGATTGCTGCCACAATACTCTTCCATCACCGTCCATTCCCTCGTCAGTGCTGACAATACATCCGGAACGAGAATTAAATCGGGTATAGACTCGATACGCAGGTGTTGAGCCTCTATTTAGTACAGCCATGTTTAATCTAGACACCATCTCCATAATTAATTTTCCTCGTGTGCTCTGGTTTGGCATTCCCCACTCCTTGAAGTCGCCAGCCACCACCAATGTAGACGGCAGATCTCGTAAAGTATCTTCTAGTGCTTCAATTTTAATACGACATTCCCTTATTTGGTCGTTTGGCGAGAAATAGCAGCTGACAAAATTGATAACTTGATTTTGGATCAAAACATATCTATCACTTGAGCTCTGATGATCAACTCGGATCGTCCGAGCGTCTGCAACGCATAGAGCTGCATACTCTGAAGCGTCTGCATTTCAGGCCTCTGGATTTCTGCTTTGCTATGGCTCATTCGTAAAGCAGCTGCGTAAAGCTGGATTCGTAAAGCAGTTGCGTGAACAAATCTTCCGCCGTGAGACACCTCTGTGCGTTTCCTTGGAGAATCCTCAGTTTTAAAGCTTCTTCTTCTGCTCTTCAAGCGCTTTTCTGAAAGCTTTACACGCTCCTGACCCTAGAATGTGATTAGCTTTTCCTGGTTTTGCCTTCTTATTACACAACAAGCAGAATGGGTCAGCGGTGCATGCTTTTGTGAGATGGCCAGTTTGACCACATTTCCAACAGTCGCTGCTCCGATCTGGTCCTTTAAAATCCTTTTTCGAGTGATCGTAGCCCACACACTTATAGCAGCACACCAACTCGGGTCGCCTCCTTAATTTGACAATCACCAAGCCTATTCTTATTCGCCCATCCTGAAATAGCTTCATAGCTATAGCGTCTTCCAATTCTACTTTGGTATTCCGCTGTTCTCTTGCATTTGGGGGTAGTAACGTAATTTTAGCGTTTCCGATTTCCCTCTTCCGAATCGCAGCAGCCATTTCTTCTTGGGTTGTAAGGCTGTCGAGGTGAAGGATCTTGACTTTAGTCTTGGAAACAAGTTTCTTAGCCTCTCCAATGCCCTCTGCCACCGTTTGAATGGCCTTACCAAATCTCACGACATTCTCGCATTTTGCGTGTGTCACGAGCACTCCGCCGTCCGCCGTCTTTCTTATTTGACGTACTTCTGCCCCTACATTGCTCACGCCTCGGCGGATTTGTTGAAGGACCTCCGCGTAAGTTTTTCCTGGGGCGGGCTTTGCGGTTTCTTTCGTCTGCGCTTACGGGATTCGGACTGCATTTTTAAAGGTAGTTTTTCAAGAGTTGCTACGGACATTAACCTCTCCTGCTTGCCGTTACCCTTCCGAGACCTTTTAGCAACAGTCAACCAGGGGTTCTGATCAGTGGCTACTATCTTGGATCGTGGTATAGCCGTGTTTCCGTCATTGGGGCCAGATTCAGCTATACTGAACACAGCAATGAAGTTGTTTATAAATATTAGAAGCACTACGCCACAGACTATTTTCTTCCTTGAACACACACGAAAAAGATTTTCCAAAAACCATGAAGCAAAATAACTATCAATTAATCTCTGTTAAGAGATATTTCAATTAATATTTCCATCTTTTAACAATTTCGCTCAAGAAAATTCATTCAAAATATAACTTGTAAATGTCAGTCAAATCGTTAGTACTTGAAACTGCAGAAGTAATTCAAGCTAACTTTTTACATCATTTCGTTGTTATTATTTTTCGCAGATCAATCATCATAGCATAGTTTTCTTACAGAAAATCTTCCGCTACTAGTGCACTTGTATTCTACTGAGCGAACTAAACCATCACATAATATACACATGTACCATGCCCTGCGAACAGAAGAAATACGAAACGTTAATTTGCGAAAAATAATTTGAAGTTGACGCAGATCTGCAAATAAATAACATTTGCGCATCCGAAGATGTACGCTGCTTCATGCACAACGCCCCAACGAGCAACGTATTCCTCGAACTGCAAAAAACAAAGATTTAATTCATAATTTAGTTGGCTGCTGCGAAAGCGAAAACTGAGCATAATTATGATGATTTTGATAGATTCCCTGATACGAGCAAATCTCGTTCCGGAGTCAGCGCTGCATGCTCAAGTAATTTGAATAAAAATGATTTTAATTTCGCTCGAAACCACTTGTAAGCGGGAACTGTGTGTACAAGTCTGTCTGTTTGTACTCCATCCTAGTTGGCACAGTTGCGAATCCAGCTCGTTCACTTGTTCGCCTTCTCTCAAGTGGATTTCAGTTTCAACACAACATTTCCGTTCTTGGCTTCTTACAGACAAGAGTCGGTTGCGATTCGGTTGGACTTTTAGCGATGGAAGGGTCCACGCGGAGTAAGACAAGAAGCACAGAAGAATTGCCACCATAAAGATAATATCTCGACTCAGCACTGTGCGCGTTGCGTTATTGTGTTTTGTTTGCGTAAGACAGTTCTTAGGCTTTTCTTTTCTTTAAATCTTAAGCCGTATACTAGTGCAGACTGATCTCCACGACTCTAGAGGAATTCGGTTGTCTTTGTCATGGAAATGTCGGAAACTGAAAAAGAATAGCTGTTTGTTGAAGTTTTCCACTTTATTTGACTTTCATTTTATTCCTTTTTTTTGTTCATGTTTAAGACCTCTGTTTAGTGAATAACAACTCGTTTTCTGTTTCTCTAAGTCGCTGTTTCGACAAACTGGCACAAGGAGATACGAATCGTTAGCTTTCCGGCAGTCCCTTCCACTTCTACTTGCTCCGTTCCGGATTAACTCCCGCTGCCAGAGAAAACTTTCTGTTTCGATTCAGGAATTCATAGCATTGATCTATTGATGTTTCACATCTTTTATTTATTGGCATTTTATTACATGACAGATATTTAAAAATGATGTCGGCAACTTGAAAGTTTTCTTGGGTATCGACACAGTAGCACATAAATCAGGAATTCAATTGAGCGATTTGGTTTAAGGGGTTAGTCCACTGTTAAACTGCTCCAAATGAACTTTTTTTTTAAACAGCTACCAAAAAAAAACTATTCAAGATATCGATTTGAAATTTTACATGCATCTTTATTGAAGCTAAGAGTTAACATTTTCATTGGAAAAAATTATTAGAAAACAAAATGGCGGCCGCCCCAATGGATCGCCGCAGCACCGCCGAGAAAAAAAGCAAATTGCGCCTCGTAAATTCCTGGACAAAATAAGCATCTGTGAACAAATTATCAAAAATATTTCATTAGTTTTGAGTATAAAGGACTGCACGGGCCTAAATTTAAAGCCCTAAAGCGATTAAAAAAAATGTGGTATACTTTTGAATCAAAAAAATTAATAAAAAAAATTTTTTTAATCAAAAAAATGTTTCCCAGATCGTCAAAAATTTTTTTTTGTTCTGAATTTAGGCCCGTGCAGTCCTTTATACTCAAAACTAATGAAATATTTTTGATAATTTGTTCATAGATGCTTATTTTGTCCAGGAATTTACGAGGCGCAATTTGCTTTTTTTTTCGGCGGTGCTGCGGCGATCCATTGGGGCGGCCGCCATTTTGTTTTCTAATAATTTTTTCCAATGAAAATGTTAACTCTTAACTTCAATAAAGATGCATGTAAAATTTCAAATCGATATCTTGAATAGTTTTTTGTTGGTAGCTGTTTAAAAAAAAAGTTCATTTGGAGCAGTTTAACAGTGGACTAACCCCTTAAGGGTTTCCATACTACTTTTTTATGAAGAACTGATTTTTTTTAGATGAACTGATTTTTTTATTTGGAAATTGTTAAAATACGTAAAACATTACTATAGGAGGAATCTATTATAGTTTCGATTGGTATTCACTTAACAGGAAGGGAATAGGAGTCAACATATTTATGCTGAGCGTCATTCACGCATAGTTAAGATTGTATAACCAATAGTCTTCATTTCTACAGTAGTTTCACTTTTAAATAGAGTCTTTGCAATACATATAATACTTAACCCCCGCTAGACACACCTCGGTCTTTGGTGTCCGGCCGTTTTTGAAAATCGTCAGGGCGCACAGGTACGTCAATATTTCGGGTTCTAACCTCCGCTTAAAAAATTGTACTTGGATCCAGAACTGGCGTAGTGAACGTCACGCTCGGTCCTCCGTTCTTCGTGAATTGCTGAGCTGTCAAAGTTGGCTGCGGACACCAAAGACCCATGTGTGTCTACGGAAGCATAAAAGTGTGCATTTTCTTCGAAGCTTTTCTTCGGTATATTAGATCAAGCGGTAGTTAATTGTAACATTTTGTACAATTTTAATTAAGCGAACACTGCATTGGGAAGATATAAATTTATTGAAACGTTAGCACTTAGTTTAACCAGCGAAGAAATAAAAATTTGCGAAGAACACAAGCTTCATGTATGCAATGAATGCATTTTGTAATTTTGTTCAGCTTCTTTATTTATTTTAATAAGAATAAGTGTAAGTAATAATAAATAACACAAAAACGTATAAAACTTTGAGTTACATTACTTTCAAACCAAAAATTGTAATTTCAAACGAATTTTCGACTCTAAAAAAATTGTACTTTTTCTCTTGTCATAATAATTATACTTTTTTCGAAGTTTCATTATGTCCTTTTTTTTTCTTTCATCTACTATATGTCAAGAAACATTTCGTACAGTAGAATTTTCTTAAACTTATTTAACAAAAAGCTATGATGTTTTAAGTGAATACGTGTATTTCTCGTGTTTTGTGTCGATTTCCATTAAATAACAATAATAAAAATTCATATATATCCATCACCTAATGCACGCTCTTTTTCTATAGATATCGATCTACCTTCATGAATTTTTTCAGATTTTAAAACGATTCGAAGTGTGGTAAAAAAACGGCAGGACTCCATAGACCCAGGTGTGTCTAGGGAGGTGCTCGAATTGTAGTGTGTCTGGGGAGGGTTAATATTTACAACGAAATATTTATTTTCCGCTACATCATTACAGACTTAGTTTCCGAGAAGAAAATCAATACTTCGCAGCACGAAAGTAAAACATTGTCAATCTGTTTTTCTGCTGCAGAAGATTAAATCTTGCATTTTTCCCATTGCACCATGCCGAACTGGAAGACCCATGATTAGTTTTAAGTAAAAATAAGTGACCAAGTATTTCAGTATTAAAAGTGACCAAGTATTTCAGTAGCCTTATTCCTTATTATTCGTTTTAAATTGCGCATCTATCGAGCATAAAATTAATTATCTTATATCAGTAGGATAAAAATGGATCATTCTCTGCAATCCTGTTGCACGTATTGGCTAGATGGGATATTTTGGTGCCCGCATAAAGCTACCCTCCATTAATCGCCACCTTGTCACAAGATGGTGGATTATATCTTTTCAAGTGGCAACAAGGCTCGGATTCTGCAGGCCCAACCTCATGTATAACTGCAATGGAGGACAAGTTAGCATTATGGAAGAGTCATCGTCAGCGAGTTTAAGGTTTCAGATTCCATAAAATAACTACAGCGTTAGCTAGAAATTCAAAGGGGAAAAGATGCCCGCTTCCAAATTCTACAAAAGAATGGGAGGCACTGAAGGGAACGACTTGGCGACAACAATGAACGTGTTTCCCTGAAAACTTGTTTTCAGGCGCAAGAAACTAAGAGCCTATCTGGAGAACCGATAAAAAGATTAGCTGGTGCTACCAGCGCGGGGCAGAAACGTTGAACGGATGACTGTGTTGAGCGGATCCACGACAACTGGACATAGCATACCAGCGAAGGCTGCAAGACAATAAATATACCAAATTTGTCACCGGAGGAGCGTGAAATAACGAACTTGTCACCTTCATCACTGAATCCTCCTAGCATTCCAAGCAAATTCCTTTATTTTTCCGCACAAGAGAGGTATTGCAAATACTCACCAAGCTTGATGTTTCCAAATCTGCCGGACCTAATAGTATTTCGCCCCTAGTACTAAACCTCTGCTCTAGTACTACTAACCTCTGCGCAAACTATTTGACCTGTCAAATTCAACTGCAATATTTCCTTCCACATGGTGGCTTGAAAACGTTCAGCCTATACCTAAAAAGTGGGAGGCCAGTGATTCCTCTAATTATCGACTAGCTGCAATCATTTCGATCCCGTCTAAGGTATCGTGAACTCAAAATTAATGAAATATCTCGAGTTGAACCATCCTATCAACAACTACCAGAATGGTCTCCGTTCCGGGCGCTCCACTGGAGGCTTACTTACATTTCTCACTGAGAGATGGAACCGTTCTCTCCACAACTTTGGTGAAGCAATGGTCGTTTCTGTTGATATTTCAAAGGCCTTCGACAAAGTCTAGCACCCAGCCCTATTAGCCAAGCTTCGTGCATTTGGTCTTCACCCCGTTCTCGTCAGATGAATTGAAAGTTTCCTCGTAGGCCGTTCATTTTAAGTTGTTTTGGATGGACTCCAATGGCAGGGTTCGCCATGGTACTGTTTTTTATCAGCTCTCTTCCTTTTTTTTATAAGCGAACTTCTTTCCTCTACTTTCAATTCGATTCATAGTTTTGCCGATGACAGCACCCCTGACTTCGCATACTTTTTTGACAGAATGGTCAACTCTCACGACAATGCTACCTCTGTTAGTAGAGATCGCATTTTACATCGCTAAAAAGGTCCTATTAAGCATTATCGCTTGTGGCTCAGCGAACCATGTTGTGTTTAATGTGTCCAAAACCCAATGCAGTCGTCTTTCGCTTAAGCTTTATCCTCCTCCTGCTTTCCGTTGATGGAGTAGATATTGCTGAATCATCTTCGCTAAACCTATTAGGATTTAACATCTCGAGCAAACTAAACTGGACCGGCCACATTGCGAAAAATGCACATTGCGAAAAATGCATGAAATGTCTTGGTTTACTTCAGAGAGGCAAGAAATACTTTACACCATCAGACAGCGACATCTACAAAACTTCAATATAACTACCACATATATGCGAGAGGACAGGTCGCACTGCTTTAGCAGAACTAGACAAAGCCCAATGCAAAACTCCATGCTTTTTGGCGATGAAACTATTACTAAACATATTGAATCCCTCGATCATCGACGTAATGTGGGTTGCCTTTCTCTTCCTTATCGTTATTGCTATGATATTCGTTCTAACGAAATATCAAATCTGATCCCTTGTAGAGCACCACCTACATGCAACACCCGAACCCCTAAGCGCGCTCATACTCATGTCCTTTGGATCAGTGCCAGTTGTGGCGTCAAATTTAACGATTCTTTTTTATCTTGGAAAATACAATTGTGGAACAGCCTATCATCTACTGTTTTCCCCGCCAACTATAAGCCAGAGTTGTTCGCACGAATCGTGCATCGCTATCTCCTGCTTTTCCTTAAATTCTCCCTTTCTTTCAATTTCCTTCCGCCAAGGCCTATTCTATGGCATGATAGGGTATCCCTTGAGCCTTGGCATCATCATAGAAGAAAAGAGTAGAAGCGAAAGCCGATGCCAACGTTCCTGTGTACAACGTGCCGAAAAATTGTAAGATCCGCGAGAGAAATCTTGCTGCGGCTGGTCCTTCAGACACACAAATACACAAAGTACGAAAGTAGGAAAGAAATCGTACACAGAGACGGTGTCATATTTTCTCCCTGTTAACAGGTAATGCCAAAAAGTATTACATGAAACAAGCTGTGGAAAGAAATAGCGGAGTCAGGGCCAGCTTATAACTTCAAACAAGCGAGGTCTATGGACAGTCACCTCCAAGTCACCTGCTTCAATCAATATCGAAGGATTGTCTGAAAAGGATCGTCCTAAAACTGGTACTGACAACTAGCTCAACATCATTATCCTTCATCTTCAACGAGGGTTTAACGCCACTGTAGTGAGTTGATAAGACACTTCTTCGTGATCTCTATCCACTCATAAAATTTGTTGAAGATTCCATGTCCAGCCCTAAAGATGATGAATTCCATGTCCAGTCCTTGAACCATCAAAAACAACTCTCAATCTCGTAGTGGTGCTATCAGGTTATAGCACACAATGATCAGGCGGGTAATCATCTAGAAAGAATTGAGGAGAACCATTTCACCAAGATGTCCACATTCGCCCATGGATTGATTGTGTAGCTGATTGGAATCATCGTCCCTTTTGAGCAGTCTGATTCGATTGACCCAGATTTGTTGAGCGTGAACTCAAAGGAAATCTTGATGACGTATCTCTGTAGGACACCCCGTGAGTGTGACCCGAAAATGTACCTCATATTCGTCTTTTTCTGGTGAAGTTTGTTGATTGGAGTCATATGGGATCATTTCTTATGCCCAAAATCGTACGATTCGCTACTGAAGAACTTCAGTTTCATATTTAGATGTTCGTTGATGCACCTTGAATGTTTGAGAGCCCGTAGAACTGCCAGGACCGAGAATGATGATGATTGACCCATTCAGAGGATGAATTTACCGTTGAACCAATCGAAGGTTTCTCTATTGTTGACTGTCTTGTATTTTTATGACATAATGATGACTTGACGATTGTCTCGTCCTCTCAATGTGGTGATTGTTCGGATACTAGAGCAGCAAATGATGCACCATAGCCCGTCAATAGTACTCAATATCCTTGAAGCATCGGTATGGTGTTGATACTGTGAACCTACCAGGAAACATTCGCACAGCTCTGATTGATTGAAGTTCCTTAGTGGCTTCCGTGGCCGTGCATTTATGCTTAGGCAGAGAATGGTGCAGTTATTCCTTGATAATTTGCCTTTTGCTTTCATATTAATTGGTGAGGAGTTCCTCAAGTTGCTGCCATCGACTCATCTATACACAGCAGAACCAGCAACTAGTCGATACGCTGGGCCCGTGCAGCAGTTACGGAGATAATAAAACTTGTCTTTTTTTATTAGGCGAAGGTCTGATTTTCTCAAACTTTCAAAATGACCCATAAGCTTATTTAATATCTGAAGAATTAACTTATTTAATGTCTGTAGAATTTTTGGAACTCAATGTAACTGAATGTAAAAAAAACCCTGTTTGTTGATTTACTGCCTTGCTAATGGTGCTGTTGGAACCCTCACGAGCTTGAGGTTTATTGTCTTATCTTAAATTTGCTCTCCGCAGCCTGAAATGATTGGGAAAAATGTTTGTGTTTGTTAATTGAAGCTGGTCATGTAGTTTCAGCTCAAATGTTTTATGCGACTATTCTACTTTCGCCCGCACCTGAACATAACTCAGGGTAGTAGCATCCCAGGTGTGACGGAGCTGATCAACAAATTCGCTCATTGAGTCAAGCCGAGACCACTGAGATGCTATTTTGAACAATAGCTCCACCGATAGTTGATTTGCTAGTGAGATTGACCGTGTTGAGAAGCTGCTGTTCGCATTGCTTCTTCGTACGTTCATAAATTTTCAGCTTCAGTGTCTCAAAAGTTGGGATTACATATTGAGACCAGTTCAGCTCCCAAATCTTACCCTTGTGGTACACCAAGATTTGCATCACACACCACCCATCAGACCAGAAAATCGCACAGAGACGCAGACTCGAGCGATTAGTCAAGCAATCATATATCTGTAGTAAGTCCTGGGTGTTGAATACATATTACCGCTTAAGTTACTGAATATCTTTTATGAAACGATCATTTTCAAATTTGTACAGTTCGTTCCTCAGTTCTTCTTCAAAAGAATTCATTAACGGCATTCTGAAAAAAATTTTCCGACTTTTCCTATCAAATGCCTCATTGAGAAGCTACCGTTAACGAAAAGCAACCATTATTTAATCTATTTTTGTAATCACTAACACCCTCTACTTATCTAAACTACAAGCTCCCCCAATTAACAACAGAATTAATTTCTCGTTTTTAAACATTTATTGCAAATGTTATGTGAGAAATCTCATAAAAGTTATCACGTAAATCCATGGAGATAATTACTGAAACTGCAGCCATAGGCAATTTGAAGATTTCTGTGACCTAGCGAAATGATATTATCAACCATAATATCTGTACTGGTATCACTTACGAATATATACGAAGGATAATTTTCAGCTCTTCTCAAGAATACTCAAGGCTATTTAGAAAATCGATGCAGCCTTGAAAGATGACACTTGTTATTATTATCTAGGAATAAATTCAGAAATATATTCGTCAATCTCTATGCGTAATAATTTAAAATATATCATTTCTCTATGTACGTTATTAATATCTCGCATTTATCATTCTAATTTATTTTACCATTTTCACCCAGCTCAGAATTGACAAATTATTATTATCTAATCATACTTCTGACAAAATCATAGCATCTAAATCTAAATTCCGGCTTGAAGGTTGCAAATAAAATGCATTATGGCTCTTAAAAATATTTTCAATATTCAAACACAAAATACTAATTGTTTCTAAATCACACAAATCATTAAGGCGCGTACACATACAACCAACGAACGGCCAATGACAATTTGATCGAATGTTGGTCGTTGGCTTTGGCGTTGGTTCTGCCGTCTACACAGGAACAAATTGGATGCGGTTCGGGTTGAGTTTCATTGTACACCCAGTGATTGACAGCGATTAAATTGGGGTTGTAAAGTATAACACATTTATGGTAGTAGAACGCATTTCGACACCATACAGTATATTTGACAATATACAAAAAAACATAGCCTAGCTCAACACACTACTCGGTATTAATGACAGCCAACTCGATCAACCGTCCACACTACAACGGAGTCCCAAGGCCAATACATAGCCAACGCTTTGAAGTTACCGCCAGCAGAGCGAACAGCAACCAGGGCCAAGGCCAAGGTTGGCTCTTCGTACACACTAAGCGAATCCGAGCCAACGAATGGCTTGGCCGTTGGTCTTGGCCCTATGTGTACGCGGCTTTAGAGGATTCATTTAATTTGCCGTATTTATAAAAGATGACGCATTATTCGCGACGAATACCGCATACACACGTCGCTCAGAAGCGAAAAGTCTGCAACTCGTGGCGGGGTATTTTTTTGGAGCTAGTGGAACTTATTGACTTCGTGGGCAACGTCCATCCAAAACTGCCTTCTTTAATCCTATTTGGGAATATAAGGGTTAAGAATTGCCTGCAGATGTTAATTTGTGACGAATTAGCACCCAACATCGACAAATGCTTTGCGATTCACGACATATCTAGAGTCGTAGAAATACACGGTAGTGCATACGCGTGTTTTATCCGGAAACGTGCTGGCCTTCCTTAAGTCTACATAAAACCTATGAGATCCGTCTTTTTTCCGAACCAACAAGATAGTTGACGACCATGGACTCGGCGCTAGCTCAACCACTCCCATCTTCAACAGCTGGTCTAATTTCACATTCACAAGCTTCGAAACAGCATATGAGATAGTATAATATCGATATCTGATAGAAGATTTGTCTTAATGGTGTGCTTCTTGTAACTTGCATAGCCCAAACTGCTCCTCCAAGGTTTGCCTAACTTTCTGATAAGTGGGACTGATTACGCTATGCTTTACCCAATGCCATTCTTTGCTTAAGCAATTGACGTCCACTACTATTTTTGCATATCCCAAAGATCCACAAAATGCTTACAAAAAACAATTTTAAGGATCACTACCTGGGGAAAGGAGAGAATGACCAAAGATTCTAGAATATGCACTCTGTCAATCAATGTGACCTTCCACTATTCAACTTCACCTTTTGCACAACTCTCTTCTTCAATTTTGCCTTAGCTCACTGCCAAACCCTTAACCGCCAGTCGGAATGTAGTAATTTTTGATGCTAGTGCGCTCAATCTCTTCTTGTAAATGCGGATGGCTGTCATGAATATTTTTTTCTACTTCGTAGTTTGCATTCTGCTGATGATCCCGTGGTTTCTGCCGCGCTTCGTCCTTTAGTAAGCACACCGGTCGTTTCCTTATCCCCGCGGACTGGATCCAGATCAAGTTTTCTGTCCACTGGCTCTCGCCTGATAGGTCTGTCATGCGGACAAACGTTCCTGATAATACGGTCCACATACCATCTTCATAATCCGAAGGCAGGGCCTATGTTTAAAGCTTCTCAATTGGCTGGTCCCAGTACCTCGCAAAGCAGCGATGAGCATGGAACGAAATCAGTGCCCTCGAATTAAAAAGGTATACTTCGAGTCTACAAAGTTGTGCGTTTGAAAGCCCTTTGCCTGATGCCCCTCTTTAATGCGCTCAACTAAATTTAAGGCGCCATTTGGTTCAATTCGACGAATACATTATTTTTGGCCATAGTGAGGCTATATCCTGCGTTGTCCAAATTCAATCCTGACTTTTTCTCTCAAAAAATCCAATGATGACTTATCGCCCGTCACATTTCCTACCAGTTCTTCGGCTTCTGATGCCTTTGCTGCAAGCTCCCCGTACTTCGTTTTCTAGTCAAACGGGTATTCCGCTTCTACCATATGTTCAACGCCGTTGCATGGAAGTATTATTGCAATACCCTGAAAAAATGTTCCATTAGTCATTAGATCGAAAGTAAATCCTGCCAGATTTTTCAGACAAGTAGTGCTAAAACACATGTTTGGAGAACTTTGAAGAAGTTGAACCATGCACATAAGGACATCCAATTTTCAATGGAAATCGAAAAGAATGAGAAACTACCCTTCTTGGAGTTAATGGTCATAAGGAAAGAAGGTCTTCTTACATTTAAGACCATCCACGTCTGATCATTGGCATTCCCAAAAAATGGCGCCCTTTAATTTGATGATTCACCGGCTATTAACAGTGCCCATAAATCAGGAAAGTTTTCACTCAGAAGTTAAATATATTAAAGATACGGCGAGAAAAAATGGGTTTGACGAGAAGATAATTGGAAATCTTGTCAAAAAGAAAAAGTATAGAATACAGCGTGATCTTTAAACGACGCTCTTTACGCAGGAAAAACAAAAAACAACCATAAGAGTTCCAATTATTTTTTCGTCAATATTCAAAAAAGTTCGGGAACTTCTTGAACGCTTTGATATTAAAGCAGTTCCAACCAGTACAACTAAAAAATTAGGTGCTACATTATGTCACGTGAAAGAAAAAAAGGATAAAAAGGAAAAATGTGGAGTTTATCAAATTACCTGCCCAGAATGCGACAAAATATACATCAGTCAAACGAAACGGTTAGTTGGTGTTAGACTAACGGAACATAAACGGGTAGCAACTTCAGCGAGGAAAAGGCACACAACATTAGTACGATCAGCAGTAACGAAGCATATCTTGGAGGAGGATCACAACATAACATGGGACAACGTAGAGGTGATTAAGGAGGTACAGCAGGTACGAGAACTGGATGCGTACGAAAGCCTGAACATATGGAAAACCCCAATAAATAGAAGACTAAACACAGACCAAGAAAACTGTGCATCACCATTGTTCAAGTTAATTTGAACATTCATTTGATAGTAAGGAGGAAAATTGAATTAATATAGAGCGTTAAATGTATTTAAGTAAAGTAATTAATAGACAATTAGTTGGTAATTAGTATGTCAATACTTTAAAAGTAAGCTCTATAAATAACAAACCTAAGTTAGATTAAGATTAAAGAAGAGGGCAGATTACTCTCGAAATATCGATATATGTCACAAAATTCAAAATATCTAGCTTCGAAAGGAAAATTCGGTTTTTTTATTAAAAAAATTTTTTACAAGCTAGGAAAAAATTGGTTCACATCAAAACCCCATTTTCACGGGAAAAAGCTTTTCTTAATTAAATCTTCAGTTGTGGTTCTTTGCATAATACCGCGGGACACAAATGTAATCAAAAATCAGTAGGAGAATTTTCCTTCATAAAACTTAGTAGCAACTAATGCACTAAACTGGGTCATTTTGTCTGAATCTTCAATGCTTTCGTCAGCTGCATCACTTAGCTGAAATCTGCAATATCCACGCACTAGCCTGATAGTTTTCATTCCAGCTTAACATCCGATTCCGGGTGAGGGACTCGAAACCGATTTATGCTGACAGTTATATGAATTTAAATCAAATCTGTATTTCCTCATTTTCTACTCGATAAACGACTTTTCTGTCCCTGCTCTAAGGCTAAAAACATCTTTAGTAGGAAACTTTATTTTTAATTTTCATATCCTGCATCTTTTAACTGGAACTAAGCAAAGACCGCAAGCTGAAATCAGTAACACACTACTAGTCACACTACTCATGCTGAAGTGATATTAATATTTTGGAAGCAGCCTAGATTCCTCAGGTATAACTCACGTTTGAAATTTCGTCCACTAAAAGTGACCTTAAAATTTCTGATGACATCAAAACAATTTAAAAGCTTTTAACAGCACAAATCACATGGGACAATTCAATACATTTAACGGTTCAACAATTGCGGCAAAATGATACCCAGTCACGTTGCCTTCCAAATCACGGATGCCATTCAAGACATTGATTTCACTTTCATCACTTTTCCATGAGCTGATTGAACCGAAAGGTCAATTCGCGCTCAACTCTATCACAATGCTCTACAATAAGACAGCAGCACCATAGCCAGGGTCGACTTATTGATTCATTCCGAACATGCTTCGGTGGTTTCATCCGAAAGACGAATGGATACACCTAATTTTCTATAGGCTGATCATCGAAATTGTTTCGATTTCGACAAAAAGTTAGTGGTACGTCTTGGGAAAAAGTTTTCCTGAATACATTTTAATAGACCTCGAGACTTCATTCATTTTTGTGACGTAGCATCGCAGCCACGGCGCCGGAATTGAATAAACGTCAGGACTTCACTAACTACTAAGTTGCTACTAAATGAACACAAGCAAACTTTGGCACGCGTCACGTAAAATGAAGGACGTTACGGAATCTGATAGCGAGCAGCCAAGCCGTTTCGCATCTGATGAGAATCAGCGTCAGGATGGAGCAAAAAATCTGTAATTACAACTCGTGATTTATTGTATTAATTACGTGATGGTGATGTCAGAGTAAAACAGAGAGTAAATTCCATAGTTCTATGAAATGACTTCTCGCACAGAATGTCTCGTTGAGACCAGCAAACAGCAATCTCAATTCATTATTCTCACTTCACGATTCGCATTGAAATAAGTTAAATTACAATTCAAACTTCTTTAATATGGTAATGATTTTTATGTCCGTTACGTGTCTTCTCTGCACGGTGTTCTGATACCATCGTGTGCGGAGGCAAATAAAATGAAAACACGTCTGCCTGTATTTCTTCCGGTGAATTCGCAGGACTCGGTGATATCCATGCCAGCATATACGCCCTGATTGTTCTGTAGAGAAATCATTGAAGGTAGTAATCAGCCAGAAGCAAGGTATTCTCGAAAGACTTCCTGAGTGAAAAGTCTGTTTACTAGCCATAACAACAGCATGCTAAGCAATCATAAAAAAGGGTCGATGTTAAAGTGCGCGCCCAGACATTTTTGGGTTTCACTTTTTAACAAATTTGAATTTGGTTTGCTCATGCAGGTACTCTTTTGGTACAGAATACGGATCGTAGGTTTTATAACGACATACGAGAGTAAGAACATGATTCAGCTGTAAGAGGCTAACTCTTACGGTAATGTATCGCTAACGTCAAACAAATTGTTTCCTGTGACTTTACTTCATATTCAATTTCACTAATCGAAAATTTGCATGAATCGAATATACTTATATCTATAGCTGCAGCATAGAATTTGGCATAGAGGCGTTTTAAATAGCCTTTCTTAAAGAAAAGAAATTATTTAAGTTTTTGAAATCATTCACATTTTTTCCACATCATAAACCTAGGTAGGTTATTTATTGTATTATAGGCAATATATTGTATTAAGAGTTAATTTCGAGTTACAATGAAAGCAACACAGCTTTGTTGCGCAAGAAGTAACAATGAGGAAAACACAACATTAACCGTCATCTGTCACTGGGCTTTAAATTTTTCTGATATGACCCAGTATTTTAGTCTTTAAAGACTGCATGGCATATCACGAAGGGAAAATAACAGGAAAAAAACCAACAATTGTGATTATCATTTGCATTTGACATTACCCATATCCCAGCCGATCGTGGGAACAAGTGGGAATAATTTCAAAAATGTTGCAGAACAAAGTTTGAGGTTTGAACAAATATCGCTGCGCAGCAAAATTGTGCTGCTTCATTGCAGCTGCTCGTATAGGCTGCCATGTGTTTAAACTCGTTTTACTGCGCAACTTTGTTGGGTTGCTTTCGTTGTAACTCTGACCTAAGAGAATATAACTCCGTAGTCCACACTTGCAATTAATACTACCTAAACCCATTGATTGATTCATTTGAGTGGGTCCTGAAGGCCCTTAGCACTGCAATCTCCTGGGTCTGTTGTGCCTCCTCTGCGCTGGGTCTTATAGGATGTCCAGGCTTCTAACGAACCTGGATATGTCCCTTGACGGGGCATTCGCTATGTCCCTGAAGGAGGAAAGAGCAGAGCCAAAGAGCTCTAATCTACGATTCGCTAGTCCTGGACAAAGTGTGATAAGATTTTCTACACACTCTGTCGTTTCCTCACAGTATCTGCAGCGGTAGTCCTGCTCCTTACCTATCCTGTGGAGATACTTTTTGCACGGAAGGCGGCCGGTCGATGTTTCGCATAGGCCTCTTTAGGTTTTTGTTATCGAAGCCAAGGTATTTTTTTGAGTGTTTTAAATCCTCAATATAAAGTCAGTAGCTTCTGATCTTTTTCTTGCTCCATTTTTCAATTTCCTTGTCCGTATCTGCCCAAAACGGAGAAGGACCTACGAAGGGCATTCTTGCTCCTTCTTTGGCTTTGGAATCAGCCCCTCATTTCTTTCCTGCTCCTTATTGCCAGGGATCTACAGGTATATCAACTCGAGGCTGTTCTGTACCCCTATTTCATTTATAGCCTCTCACACCTGTAAGAGTTTAGCCGAATTTATTTTATCGCGATTTGATAAAGCACTGAGTCACACAAACTTTATTTGATGGTCTAGCACTACGAGTAACTGCACATTCCCATGCTTAGACCGATGATATAGGCCCATAAAATCCACAAACAATAGCTTAGTGACCAATTACAATATCCTTGCATAAGTTCCATAGTTTTCCGAACGCCGAAATGTGAGCCCAATGGATCCTAAGTGACTACCTTGAGGAACAACAGATATGACAACAATTTCAGATGATAGGGCGCCACGGAAGTATACGCATTGAGTACGACATTCCAAATAAGATGCTATCCAGGAAATAAATAGCTGAGGAAAGTTAAACGAGGACAATTTACACAATAAAATGGAATGATCCAGCTTATCAAAAGTCTTCGTGAAGTCAGTGTAAATACAGTCTACCTGAAATCCTGCCTCGATTGATGGGATAACAATATTGGAAAACTCAAGCAGGTTGGTAGTTAAGGATTTGCCTTTCATGAAACCATGTTGGAAATGAGATAATATGGATTTACTATGAAACGCCACAACATTGCTGATTATCGCTTCAAATAGTTTAGCAACACATGGAAGTTTTGCGATGGGACGATAATTGCCTACAACATTTCTATCGCCTTTTTTATGAATAGGTATGACAATTGCGTATTTCCAACCACTAGGAAAAATACCGAGCGACAGAGAAAGGTTAAATAGGTAGGCAAGGATAGGAGACAGGGAGGAGATACAATATTTTAAGATAGCACTAGGAATGCCGTCAGAGCCTGGTGTCAAATTATTGTCCAACTTCCTAGAAAACGCTAAAATGGTATCTTCGTCTATAAATAAGTCTTTCATTCCCAAAGAAGATTTTTCATTGATTTCGTAGATGATAAGAACTGGTTCATGATGTGTTGAATCGCAAAGAGATGATGGACAGTGCTTGACCTCGGACGGGTAGGCGTTTGAAGTAAAAACTAGATCCAATAATCTTCCATGATAATCTTCCAAAATGCTGTTTACTTGGTTTAGGCCACACGCAAGCATTGCGTTTATAAACTCCTCGGCGTATGGGCAATTACCAGGAGAAAAGGTTGGGGCTAATGTGAAGCCGTCGTCAGATAAGTTCCAAGTAATCTTGGGTAGGTTGAAGTCACCCATGAGGATGAGTGCATCATTTCCATCTAATAGGTCACATAAATGATGAGTGGCGTTAAGTACTTGCTCATAACAAATCGATGCTGAGTTAGGAGGGATATATAGAACTGCTAAATAAAGTTGCGCCATTCCCAGGTCCACACGAGCACAGACAAGTTCCAAGCTATCGGTGTTTGGTATGATTACTTCTAATATGCGATCCGAACTGCGCACGGCAAGCAATACGCCCCCACCTACCGGGGCGTCGAGTAAAAGTCCATGACGATCTTTACGGAAGACAGAAAACCGCGAATCAAATAGTTCTGTATTCAATATCTTCGCGCAGAGCCAAGTTTCAGTTAAAGCTACGACATGAAAGTCTGAAGAAAGATTGTACGTGTAAAAGTCGTTAGCTTTAGATCGCATGCCACTCATGTTGGCGTAGAAGATTGACATGTTTTCGAGTCGTTTTTTGGCAGAGATTTACCAGCCGTACTCCTAGTCAGTTTATTGACTCCTCTAGTTTATTTGGAGCTACTATCATTAGCCATGGTGGCTTGAAACACCGTGGTACGATTGCGTTCAAAGTCCAAAGGTTTGTCATGTTCAGCGTGAAGCTCTGACTCAATTTTTCTACCCTAGTCGATGACGAAGTATTGCGGACCTCCGAATCAAGCAATCTAGGTATTCAGCAGAGTAGAAGCACAGTCATTTGCAATACTGCTGGTTAAAGCAATTCTTCGGGCCAGCGAGTATAGGGATCGATGATGGTGAAACATTAAATATATCGCTGTGAGTGGAAAAACTAGCTAAACCGATGTGAAAGAGCTTAAAATATTCGGAGACCGCAGAAAAGATCGAAAAAGGCGTACTCACGTGTCCGGTTAACCTGCATTTATTAGAAGATAAACTGCCTCGGCCCCAAGAAGCAATGTCTGTTCAACAAAGACCAGAAAAATTTGGATGAAATGTGCTTGCTTGGAACATGAATCCCAGGATGAGCTTTATTATGTTCCAAATGGTAGAACAAACTTCCTGAACATGAGAGAGATGTAAAGGCATTTGATTTTACAAGACTCAAGGTCAATAATGTCAATGTACAATACACTGGTATTTTCCTGATGGTGTATTTCGAATTTTTTCGAATAAGAGCTCGCAGTCGTGTGTACTTCACTTATGTTGAGCGTCGCTTGATTTGTTTGAGTTAAAATATGAGTGGTCGACAAGAGCCTTAAAATTTTTCCTATAGAGTAGCTCCAATGCAGGTATTATAAGAAGAGACCAAGTTCGTCTTTTGAGTCCGGCAAAGACTATAGAGTGGATTCTGCGTAGCCTCCTTATGTCTTTAAATACCTTGGGGAGTTTGACTGTTGAAATCAACCCAATCGGGGAGGGCTGAGTATCTTTCAAAGAAACCTTATAATCTAAGAATTTGACTAACGGTCGAAGAATGTGGCATTTCTTCAAGGTTATGATGAGACCATGTTCGGCAAATCGTTTTAATATTTGTCCTTGGGGAACAATGATCTCATATCAAAACTACCCAAATACCGTCGAGATACATGGAATAGAATTTCAGTCCATGCAGAACTTCGTCATTGAACCGCTGGAACGATTGCGGCGCATAACAAAATCCGAATGTAATTCGGGTGAGCTCAGCGAAGCCGAAGAGTGTGCAGCTCGACTGGCACCGCAAGGACGCCATTTTGTATCAGCTTTACGGACCACGTGATGTGTAAACGACCAGCTAGTGTTGCAGGCGCCGCATATACGCTGCTGTAACAGGAAGTTGAATTCCTTTTTAGCTGTCTTTTTAGTCGGCGTAGTCTCAACACTATTAGAGGTCCAAAGACCAAAATTTGGTGTCTTACCTTATGATTGCAGAGTAGAGAGCACTTTTTGTTGACCGTAATGGTATAATATTCTTAGAGAAGGGCATGACTAACGAAATCTTTTTCCGAGTTTAGCTGTGTCGTCGATTATTGGCATGAGAGCTGTTCGTATGTTGTTTTGCCTACTAACAGTAAGATGTGGTAGGCAACTGTCGAATTGTCAAAACATTACGAAATTCAACCAAGTAATTGTATTTTAGAGGAAAAGTTTCGATAAATTATAGCGTTTAATTTGTGATGCTGACACTTTAAATTCGGATGTCGTTACCGTTTTTGCGAAGCGATAGTCGATATTGACTGTCGAAATTTCATGATTCATACCAAAAATAGCATTTGCTAGTCGATGACTAGCTCATATTGACTGGAGAAGTGTGCACCTAAAATGGGTCAAGAGACATCGGCAATGAAATCTTATCAGAACTAACTACAGAGACCCAGGTCCATTGTAATCACCTTTCGTCCGTAGATCTGAATGTTCGACTGATTTGAGAATCAATATAACTTCCGGTTATGAGTAATGGAACTATCAAAATATCTGCACCTGTACCCACAAAGAGAAGTCATTTAGACAGCCAGTTAAATATGGCTAAACAACGGTCGAGTGATAAGACAAGTTTTTGTTTCGATGAACACCTTTGCAGTTCTACGGAAAAAACTCCTTTTCGTGCCTTTGATTCGAATTTTTGTTGGCAATAGCAGATTTTTGAGCTTTTCTCATGTTGACGACTTCATGGTCGGAAGCGTATTTTTGTGCGGGACCTACATTTTAGATGTGTGAGAATCGCCACTTGTGCTTTAGACTCGGCTTCTTTCGGGTTCTCAGCTTCTGCGGAAACGGCAACTTTGTACTGTGGCTGATTGAAATCTTCACCCGTTTTTGCTATCACTCATTTTTGCTATCAACCGTTTTCGCAAGTTTTTCAAAGCTGTACGGTTTATTTTCGATATACGGTTTAAAATGGCCGGAGTATGTACCAGTGCTGCCATATTAGGGAATTTCACCCTAGATTCAGGGATATTTCAAAAACGTCAGGGGGCAAACAGGGAAAAAATACAATATTTAGGGTTTTGTTTAGGGTATTCTGAAATTTGATAATGCATTTTTCCGGAACGGATGTTTCAATAAATAATAATCTCGAAATATGTCATGTCTATCTTTTTCTGGCATAAAAATATGCAAAATACAAAATATCAATCTTCAATCATTCCAATAAGCGGATATTGGTGATGCTGTTTCAAAACTGATATTTCTACCTTATTGATTGACGACAGAAGGCCCGCAATTGCCGAAGGAGGGGCTGCAGAAGAAGGGGCTGATGAAGGAGGGCCTGAAGAAGCATGGGCTAAAGAAGAAGGGCTGAAGGAGGGGCAGGGGAAGAAGGGGCTGGAGAAGGAGGTGCTGGGGAGGGAGGGGCTGGGGAAGGAGGGGCTAGGGAAGGAGGGGCTGGGGAAGGAGGAGCTGGGGAAGGAGGGACTGGGGAAGGAGGGCCTGAAGAAGGAGGCGCTGAGCAGGAGGGGCTGAGGATGAAGGGGATGAAGAACGAGGTGCTGAAAATGGAAAGGCTGAAGAAGGAGGGTCTGAACAAGAATAGGCTGAAGAAGGAGGGGCTGAAGAAAGAGTGTTTGGACACGAAGGGGCTGAAGAAGGAGGGGCTGTGTAGCTGGGGTTGAAGGGAAGGGAAGGATTAGCTGGAGAAGAAGGGAAGGGAGAAGGAATCTCTATCCATTCAGCTGACTGACCGATAGAGTTTTGTCGTAAGTACTATTCACAATGCGCTGTCGTCAAATCCATGATCCATGGTCATAGTTTTCGCTATATCGTTACGAAAAGTGAGAAAAAATGACGTCAATTGATTACAAAATGCGGTGTTGTGATTGGTCGTATTCGGCGGCCTTTCATGGTACTGCCTTGCTGTCTTTCTCGCGACTCCGTCAATAATAAACCTATCAGGACTAATTTTTTGTGAGTGAAAACTTAACGCACCCAGACAAAAATTAGTCCCTAAAGATATCCTAATCTTTTAGTTTTACCTTGTCTTAAAAAAGTTTGCTTCATGTAGTGGCAGTCTTACACATATAAAAATTTACATTTAAATAACCTGATTTCAGAGAATGCCGAAAAATTTCCCGGAAATGACGTCACTATGGCTACATGGGGTAATTTTAGGGATAAATAGGAATTGTCTGGGGGTAACCCGTAGCGCCTATCTGGCAGCACTGGTATGTTCCCGGAAGCCACTCCAGCCACCTATCAATTACTTTCTTTCACGAAATAGCTCGCATGGTTGTGGATCGCTGAGGCTCTTGATGAGATGAGACAGCTTAGTTGAGTTGCTGGCAGTCAGTGGTTAAAGGAAGGCTTTCTTGAGGACCTCGTACGAGCATTTTTGATCAGAGCTCACGATCATATATCGAACTGTCTTAGGCTCCGGTGAGCCCAGTGAAAACACCACATAGTTTTACTTTAATTCCCGTCAAAGCAAGCAGGCTCTCGTCGCACTTTTTGAGAATGTTCCGACTAACACGAAAAACGAGGGCTCATAAGGGCTCAAAATAAATATTACGAAAAAAAATCGCACCGTGCGAAAGGAGAAACGTGGCGGAGAAAACGCATCGGTGTAAAGTTGAGGGAATGAGCAAAAAAAGTAAGGAGCGAGTGTGAGTGTGTATATTTAAATATTGCAGGATTGTTCCGCCTGTGTTTTTATATTATTTCAACGCTAATTAACTAAATAAATTTTCGGATATTCATGTACCTGCGGCAAAATACGGTTCAGTAAAATAACCGTCTTCTGATATGACGACAAAGTTGTCACATGTTGCCCACATTTGTTGGTATGATTGCAATTAATTCAAAAATAAATTAAAAAAAAAACACTTCAATACAGATTGTCTAAAATTTACCCAAGTCTCCAATATTTCCAACTCTAGCAAATATTCTATGCTTGAAAATAAGCGACGCACATATGGCTCTATATGGTTTCAAATTAGAAGGTACTGAACAGATTGTTGAAGTTCAAAAGGAGCCAACTTTCATTGAACATCATTCAAAGAAACAAGAACATAAAAGAAACTCGAATACTTCGCCGAATACTTGCACTAGATTCCACTTTGCAGAGACCAACAAACAATCACACTTCGCTTTGACTGCTATGGTATGGCTAAAATGGAGATATTTGAAGAACAAGACCACCGCAGTGTTTGAAAGATTGTGAAAACTTTGAATTTTCTAATGAATCGAATACACAAGAATCGCATCATGTTACCTTTTATCAATTATCAAATCAGAGCTGGTAGACTGTATCCTCTCAGTTCCCGGTAAAAAGTAAACCTCTTAAGGAATTGCAGAAAGCAAACGTCTAAACCAGCCCATTTTAGTTTAGACAGGTATAACGTCAATATTCAATGTCTTTAAATACATTTTCCAAGAAAAAACTGTTTCCGACAAAAATCTGAAGTAAATTTTCAATCTCCTCCTACGATGAATCAAAATATTAAAACAACCAGGATATTTCTTACTTCTTCTTAATTAAGTTAGTCGAATTAACAGCCACGATTAAATGTCTCCCATTACCTTTCACTTCATTGTGAGTAGGAAGCGCTCGTCTCTTCAATGGATTCCAGCAGTGTACCAAACACGGCAAACTGAAAATAAAAAAAAATCTGTTTCAAAGGACCCATGTTCAGTTGTTGACATTTTTCGTACCGCCAGGCAAGTTTGAAATACTTCGCTTCTCGTTCCTAAATGGCTGCGTTGAAAACTCAATTAATTTACGCAAGTAGACGTTGACAAATTGCTTGGAACGCACGATTCGAGCAATGTCGTAATTGCCATTTTTCATTTCCCGCAGGCTCGCAAGAAGTGGTAGGTACGACAAGACGCAACTGTAGTTAATAGATTCAAGCAATATTCACGTTCAGAATATTGGAGAAGGAATGTTTAAAATTTATGTATAATCCTTTCAAGGTCTTTGGCAAGGAATCGGAATTTATTACTAATGGGTCTGTTGATTGTTTTTGCGTTCATAGATAATGCGCGAAGTACATAATTGCAGAGTTCATAAATAAAAATCATGTAAAAAAAACCACATGAATATTCTTCAACTTCAAAATTTTGGAGTGGCATAGAGAATTATAATGTTTCGCCAAAATATGTTTGTAATATCAAAGTAAAGTAATGTATTACATTACCAAAGTAGAGTAATACGATAGTTTCTTCACTGGTCCAAAAAGATATTTCAATGGCTCATTTAATTTTATTCTTGGACTTACACCGCAAAAGATGAGTGATTTCTGGGCAATTGCGCTAAATACTATTTTTCACGGTTCATGAATCTGACCTACCGTGGTGTTTGTTTTAGAAGCTTATGAAGAACGGCGAAGCAGTCACAAAGAGGACGGTTTGTTTGGAAACTAAGGTAAGTCAATTAGATACTGCACAATTTTCGCAAACTGCTGACGGACAACTCAGACCGAAATAACCGTGTAGCAACAATATTTAGATAGCGTGCTATAAATCAGAATTGGTGGGCTTACAGATTATAAACGACAAAATAAGTAGATTACAGCAGAGACAAGCGAAATCGCCGAAATCATGAACTAAAATTTCTTCCCCAAACCAGAATAATAAGAGTTACAATATATCCTACTCTTCCATCGACAAAGCCGGATCTAACCATGAAATTGTTGGCCATCTAAAAGACGCCAATCGTTGAGAAATCTGCACGAAAGCCACAACATGACAACGAAAGACTCGATGGATGACTCCTACGATATCTTTAACCTTAGAATGGTACCGATGAGTAATTTTTACTCACATACGGTATATATTTCGTCGGGCATTAGCCACACTGAAAAAAATTCACATGGCGCCCAGAGCCATGTAACATAGCGCATTATTTATGGTCCCACACGCTATGTACTTAGTACCCTGAGCTATGCAGTATGGCTCCCAGCGTCATAATTACATGGCACATAAATTATGGCCCCACATGCTATATTACATAGTGCCATGAGCCATGTAATATGGCTCATGGTACTCCAATTATAACTTGCAGCCATACTGTGTGAGGAGATGTATAAATGTCAGCAAGCTTCTTGATTATAGGAGTAGATGTGGTCTTTGATGCGGTTGATGATAGGTGAATTCCATCATCTACCATCAACTGCTCTACCTTCAGATGCTCAGAACTGAGAAGGCTCGTGACCTTTTGTTGGCTGGATCATTTTCAAGTAGCAAATACATATTGACCGAGGCCCTGCGAGCCGAAGTCAGACGAGACTGCCAGCATGTGGACGGCATTTGACAGCTCGTCACGAAATCGCGTTGACTCATGCTCAAAACCCACTTCGATCGGAAGCCGCGCGAGCGCCGGCGAGACCTGTAAAAGTCGCTTGTCTGGACCGTCCCCACACTCGGGCTCGCCAGCTTTCGCCTCCAAATCAGATGCACTGAAAAAACACATCGCGCCAGACGCCATAATTTATAGACTTCTGGCGCCAAGTACATGGTCAATTTGTGAAAAAATATAGCGCCACACACCATAATACATAGGAGCAGACGCTATGCTTATAGCTGTCCACGCCATATACTATAGTCCTCCACGCCATGTACTATAGTCCTCCACGCCATGTACTATAGCCCTCCACGCCGTGTACTATAGACCTCCACGCCATCTACATTTTCAGTGCAGTTGGCCACTCTGACTGCCATGAGGCTAGAAGTTATATAATGTTTTTATCTTCAATGATAAAATCAAAAATGTACATAATACTATTGTTGCCTTCTTTTTAGTAAAAACATGTACCTAAAATCATCCAAAAATTGACCGTAGCATTCTAGGGTTAAACAAACTGATCGGCTCTGTAGGTTAGACTAATGTAAGAAGAGCCTTTCTTAGATCTTTGATCAGTTCGCTCTTGCCGATAGTGATCTGTAAGCCCCATTTATCATTTTAAATCATTAGTTGATTGACTTCAATAAATAACTCAATTAACAACAATTGCCTTTCTAATATTGATGGAACTGTCTAAGACACTGATCGCCTAAGCTGGAAATCTAAAATCTATCATTTTATACAGGATGCCATGAGCCCATACAGAATCGAAACCCTTCTGCAGTACAATAACCTGTTTGTTTTGCTTCGGATACACTCACTTGCTTTGGATACCATGAGCTGACGAGAACACATAACTGTCGAAAAAACAGATTGGAAGCATTTTTGTAATTATATCTACGTAATTATATCTGACGAAATGGTCGACACCAAACCAAGTTGGGATACTTTGCTCACGAAAATTACGTTGCCTAGACAAATTCGATGGACTGTACCGAGATAGGGTCACCAAATAATTTTGCTGAAGAAAGGTTGAGACGGCGGTTTTGACGATTATGGTGAAATTGGGATCAGAGCTAGGTTTTTCACCACAGTAGTTTAGGAAAAAAGCTGCAGCGATAGCAACTGCAATAGTTTCATCATTCGGGACCTGGATCAGTGGTCAGGAAACCGATACCATGCTTCTGCTGGATGCGTATTTGGATAATTAGGATCACATGTTGAAAAGCATTTAATATCCACCAGCAACAATGATATGGTCCTGCATCTGAGGAGATGAACCTGAGCCGATCATTATCATTGAAGGAACCATAGGCGACATCCAGTATTATGATCAGTTACAAGAATCTATAATCAAATATTTTAGCTACTCAAAGTGCAGTGAAACACCTAATACGTTTATGCAAGATGGTGCACCCCGCATTATACACAAAAAAATTATATGAGAGGCAAATACACATGTACACCGCCTATCAAAATCTTATGAAATTGTTCAATTTCGACCACACTCTGTAATGTAGCAAATAGATATTGGCCGAGACCAGGCGAGCCGAAGTCAGACGAGGCCGCCGACATGTGGACGGCATTTGACAGCTCGTCTCGAATCGCCTTGGCTCGTGCTCAACATCCATTCCGATCGGATGTGGCACGAGCGCCTGTGACACCTGTCAAAGTCGCTCGTCTGGACCGCCCACACACTCGGCTCGCCTGGGCTCGGCCAATATCTATTTGGCACATAATGTAGCAGTAATGCAGTAATAAAAATTGTTGGCCTTAAGGCTGACGAAATTTTCGTAGTGCCAAACGCCTTTAAATTTTACTTTATTTATCGAAGGTGTTATCTATTCACCTATTATCTATAACATGAATATCAACACCGTGGATTTAATTCAAAGATACTGATGCCAACTTCAGCATGCAGTGACTTTTTTATTTGCGGAGTTTCGGAAGATAAAATAAGATAAATAAGGGGAAATGACCATGGCACTCCAACGGCTATGTTCAAGTAATTGGTAAGTTCTGACTTAAATTTCCGACGGACGTTTTCTGTTTACCAAATATTCAAGGGCATCATTACTAAGCAAGAAATTACTACCATGCACGCGCCAGCCAAAAAGTTAAACGAAGGTCTATATGTACGCGACTCTTGAGGAATTCGCGGGCGACGTGAAATTGAGAACATGGTTACAACAATATTGTTATTAGCTACAATAAACAAGTTAATACGTTCAAGGAGACAGCAGTTGTCTCCCACTGCGGAAACAACGTTTCCGTTCCCATCCCTCCAAGTGCCTCCAAGGACGAATCTTAGACGGAATTGAATTCGGACAAATTATCCTGTTTACGGTCCTCTGAACGTATAACAAAGCGCTGTAGATATACTTATTCGAATTTCCACGTTAATGGAAGCGTAATCGAGTCCAAATATGTCAAAGACGCTTTGTACGACGTAAACATGACAATCATGAGCACAATTCGTTGTATTCACTGAGCAAATTAGCATCAAAAAGATATTTAATCAACCCTCGTTTCTCTTTCTCAGCGTTCAGATGTTCAAATTCGTCAAGGACATTGTGTTCGGTTCTGTAAGTAACTTTCTTGTCAGTTTGTTGCTATAATAACGGCAATAAAGTCGAATCACTGGTTACGAGGAAGTTCCAAGGAAGTTTGCTGAGATGTGAAAGGAGAACAGTTGACTCTGACTCAAATAGTCAATACTCGGTTCATATGTATGTACAAAATGTTCTCATAAGCATGTACTCCTATGTACTACTCTTATCGAAAAACCCACGTTGATGACACCCAAACTAGTTCTTTCTTGGTTGAAGACAGCCTCGCAATCACACGTTCTTGCCACACTTTATGGAATTTATGAAAATGTGTCTATGGTTTTTTCCAGTCCATTTCACTTTCTCCAACTCCGGTCGATACGATAATGTCGACCTAAGACACAACACAGCAAATTACCTTACTCTTGAATGAACTTTGCGTATTAATGAGATGTTCGTCGGCAAGAAGTGGAAAAGTTGGCCAGTGTGAGTGAATTACCTATCAGCCTCAATATTGCGACACTAACACCGCCACTAGGTCCAGGTGAAATGTTCTATAGGGAGTTATTATTAAATTACGGCATAGCGATTATAGCGTTTAATTAAATTTCCAACTTTGATCGGAAGCAGTTGCCAGGAACTCTGTATTATATTTGTAGGTTTCGACGTAGAAATTGGAAGCCTGCATGATAGCAGCATAAATAAATTAGCGACGCAGCGAAAACGAGCCCAAATAAAAAAAAAAACTCTAGCGCACCTGAACCGCTAGAAACACTAATGTTCGAAGAACAGTAGAAGAATCGAGCAGGTTTTGAGTGCATATTCCACCACATGAGCTGCTTATTACGGCCAAACTGTTTCAAACGCCACGTTTTACTTTGGTCTCAAGAATGTATTATAACTCATATGGTGGAAGGTTTCAGATATTACCACTGGCATGAATTTCAACGTTTATGAGAGCAAAACACGGGTTGATTATATTCGTTATCAGTTGCTTATTTCACAAAATTTTGAAAGCAGCATCTCATATAATATCAATGAAGAAAATGCTCAGTGCCTGCAGCACTGTAACTGAAGTTGGTGTTTGGGGCTGCGATCCGAAAAATTTGCAGAGCTTTGGGAATTGAAACATCGGTTATTTATTTTCATTGTAAATGTTTCCGGTATGAATACTAATTGTAAGCATTTATTGATACAAAAGTAGCACAACCGACTCGTGCTGGCAACCTTCTGCCAGTATCAAAGCCAAGAATATATCACATCTGCTTCACGTTGTTATATTACATTCGAAGTTATAGGAGTATAAAGAAATTTAGGGTTACCTGTAGCGAGTTTTTTTTTCAAATAATCGAAAACTTAATATTTAATGTTTATTGTCACTACAATATCATTAGCATTTGAAAATTCTACGATAAAACCGCTTAATAAAGATATTGCAAACAAACACAAAACCAACAATAGCTGGCAACCCCATCGTGGCTTTTCAACCAAATTTGGCCTGAATAATGCTTATAGTAGGTTCCATTAATTGTATGAAATTCGTATTGATTTCATGACTGCACTGGAAGTTATAGGGTAAAAAGTTTTATTTTCCTGAGCGAATTTTCAAAACCAAAGACACAAAAATTACCATAGCTGGCAGCACCAACCAAATTTTTCAACCAAATTTCCACCAAACAGAGATAAGAGCAAGGTTCAGCTACTGTGTCAATTTCATGAAAATCTGGTAACTAATTCACATTTCATAGGGCAAAAAGCAGTTTTTTTTCTTTCTAATATTTCAAGATGGCACCACTGGCACAGAGTTGCCCACAATTCAAAATTGCTTCTATCAGATCTGGTCCTACTTAAGTCCAATGCATTCTGTAAATTTCAGCTGTATGTGATTATTGGTTCGTGAGTTCTCGTGAACAGAAGTTTTTGATGCTAAAAATATAGGTTAACTGGGAGAGGGTTACCGTTCTTGTCCGACATGAAATTTCCAAAGTTTTACTTTGAACGTGTAGATAAAACATAAGATTTGTATACAGATTGGTTTTATTGTAAGAAACGGACATTTTTAGGATATTCGATGGTTTGAATGTTTTCACTTCCAAATTTTTTTTTTCAAATTTAAGACACCAAAATTATCATAGCTGGCAGCTCCAACCGAATTTTTCAACCAAATTTCTACCAAACGTGGCTTGAGGTAAGGTCCAGCTACTGTGTGAATTTCGTTAAAATCGAACGATTCAATCAGAATTTATAGGGCTAAAAGCAGTTATCTTTTTTAGTGATTTTTCAAGATGGCACCACTGGCAGAGAATCGCCTGCATTTCGAAATCACTTCTATCAGGCCTGGTCCTATTAAAGACCAATACATTCTTTAAATTTCAATTAATTCTGCTCATCGGGTCGTGAGTTTCCGTGAACAGAAGTTTTTGATGCTAAAAATATAGGTAAATTGGGCAAGGGTTACCAGGCGTGCCCGTTATACCATATCAAATTTTATTTTTTGTCTATGTAAACAAAGCACAAGATTTACATATGAAAGGCTTTTTTTTGAAGAGACGGCATTTTTTCAAGAGAGACGATGATTTGGAGGTTTTCACTTTCAGTGCCTGCCCTAGCTACAGGGTTGCCAGCACGCTCACTGAAAGCTACACAAATCTATAACTTAATAATACAAATATGTTCTGAAAATTTCGTAATGATTGACTAGCTCTGCCAAAAGTTATCGCAATTTAAAAATTTTCAAATTTTCCCGTTCTCTTTTTAGGCACCTAGCGCACACATACGGTTAAAAAAATTCCAAAACATTATCCGATTCACATGTAAAACACGTTCGAAATTTATTTCATCAACTTTATTTTTGCGAAAATTATTTGTGTACGAAATAATAGGTATATTAAAAATATCACTTAAATGGCCGCCGGCGCCAAAAGGTTAACAATAACTGACATTTAGTGAAACCTGGACCTATTCTGCATATACACCAATGTATCCTGAAAGTTTCAGCTCAATCGGATGGCGCGTTCCCGAGATTATCTCACTGAAATTTTTTGATGATATATATATATATATATATATATATATATATATATATATATATATATATATATATATATATATATATATATATATATATATATATATATATATATATATATATATATATATGGAAATATGAATTTTTGGCCGAATCGATTTTAATACTAATGTTCTTCGAACATTAGTAATAAAATGTTTCAAGGTGCATAGTTTGTATCAGGAGGAAACTTCTGTTTAGTTAATTATTTGTCCCTGTGCTAGGCTTGTTTCACTTGACTGAAGAAATATGAAACTATCAAGATAAATGAATGATTGAATTTATTTAGTTAGAGCTGGGATTTGCTGCAGCGAATTTTTAGATGTTTAATTACAGCTAAACTTCACTCAAAAATCAAACGACCCAGTTTACAAACATTGAGATTTTAACTAAAAATTACCTCCATTTCGAAAAAGGGAAAGAGAAGCAAGAGAAGGAATACACACGCTAAGAAGACATGTCCCAAAAAATATTATTTATCTTTAGGACTAGAGACCTGAGAAATTGTAAATGTACTTCCCCCAGCATTGCGGTAATTTTCACCAAAAAGTACTTGTAGCCTTACTACAACTACCTTGAAGCCTAAAATCATTAAGGCACTCTACAGGATGCGTTCCATCAGTAATGACACCGAGCTCATAGAAATCATTTATTGAAGATAATTAGGTAAAATACAATTAGGTAAAATTGTGTTGATAAGTTTCTGGAGGCGGTGTTTCCAGACCTGGAATCCATTCTCCGGGATATGCTTTAGAGCTAATACAACATGAGCCTGAACGTTTTCAATCGTGAGCCAATGTTTATCTTTCCGAAACCCTTTTAATCAAAGAAATAAAAACCCCTAGCGCATCAGAACCGCTAGAAACACTAATGCTCGAGAACAGTAGATGATTTGTGCAGATTTTGATGTGTATTCTACCACTAGCTACTTAACGACACCGTAAGTAATAATAGACCCTAAGTCAATTAAAGTTCGATGATTTCATCGAAAGTTACAGCCATAGAAAGGTGTTTGGAGTTGCCATCCAAAAAAATCCTTACCTCAGAAAATTTTTTTAATTGAATAATTAAAAAATTATTTTAATTGCAAATCGCGATGTGAACAATTTATGTAAAAATTTATTGGTACGAAAAGAACAAAAACGCCTCGTGCTGGCAGCCTTTTGTTGGCACCGAAGCCTTGTCACATTTGCCCCTCTTAAAAGTCAACCTACTCTGCGACTTTCGTATTGATCCGATGATTGCATTGGAAGCTATAGGGATTCAAAGAAATTTGCTAGATCGTAGTATTTGTTGTTTATTTTCACTGCAAGATTACTATGATTTGAAAATTTTATGATAAGGTCGCTTACTAAAGATATGCAATACAAAACCAACCATAGCTGGTAGCCCCATCATCTTTTTCTATTTAGATTTCTTCTGAGTATTGTCTACAATAAGTTGAATTTGCCATATGTTCATTTGCCATGTGTAATTTCAAAATTGCTTCTATAAGATCTGGTTCTACTTAAGTCCAATAAATTCTATAGATTTCAATTGTATCTGATTATTGGGTCGTAAGTTCCCGTGAACAGAAGTTTTTTATGCTTAAAATATAGGTAAATTGGGAAAGGGTTACCGTTCTTGTCTGACATGGAATTTT
>OX376374.1:63277761-63298600 GCA_947369275.1 Nemotelus nigrinus
TAGTATTTTTGGAACAGGTATTTGGAACAGGTATTTTTTTGTACTCGTACTAGGAATACCTAGTATGTGAAAATGCGAGTACGACCCAACTCTAGTCACAACCCCGGTAGGGTTGGAGTGCAGTTACGAGGAGGACTTCAGCACAGCCGGAGAAGCCAACTGTGGAGCCAAAAAGGATCTGAACAGTTACTTTCAGTTTTTGCGGACGGTTTTCCGGCAGATTTCATTTTGCCGTATCTTAGAAACTAAGCCGCTTTTTCGCGGATTTGTATGGAAATTTCGCCCGAAACAACTCAGGAAGGTCCCTGAATTCATGCTGAACAAAAAAAAATTTTTGGAAAAAATGGACGTTTTTGCCCAAATGTCTCTATCAAAATTTTTTTCGCCCTTAATATATCACTATTATATACCCCGACCACTTTCAATCATCGAAAGCTCCGTCAAGGCAGTTTTTGGCAAACTATGGCCAAAAAACCCCTTACTCCCCTACAAAACCGAAATTTTTGTATCACAGCAACAGGTCTTGGCCCGTTATGTCCAAAACCACTCTAACCTAAAATTGGCCGATTTCAGCTACTTTTGCCCTAAAAACTTTTTGAATAATTGAATAAAATACTTGCCCAATTTGTCCCATCAACATTTTTTTCGCCCTTAAAATATCACTAATATACTCCCCGATCACTTTCAATCATAGAAACGCTGTAAAGGCAGTTTTTGACAAATGATGGCCAAAAAACCCCTTCCTCCCTTACAAAACCGAAATTTTTGTATCACAGCAATAGGTCTTGGCCAGTTATGCCCCAAACCACTCTAACACAAAATTGGCCGATTTTGCCCGATTTTAGCTACTTTTGCCCTAAAACCTTTTTGAATAATTGAATAAAATACTTTCCCAATTTCTCCTATCAAAAATTTTTTCGTCCTTAAAATATCACTAACATACTTCCCGACCACTTTAAAAAAAAACCCTTACTCCCCTACAAAACGTAATTTTTTGTAACACAGCAATAGGTCTTGGCCCGTTATGTCCCAAACAACTCTTACTCAAACTTGGCCGATTTTGTCCGATTTCAGCTACTTTTGCCCTAAAAACCTAAAGTCCCAAAATACTCGCAAGCACGAAAATATGCGATACGAAAATACTTGCAAGTTCCAAAATACTCGATACGAGTATATACTCGTATAGTTCCAAAATACTTGCAAGTATTTAAAAATACCTGTTCCAAAAATACCTGTTCCAAAAATACTTGCAAGTATTTAAAAATACCTGCTCCAAAAATACCTGTTCCAAAAATACTTGCAAGTATTTTGGAACGATACGTTATTTTCGTATTCGAATATTTTGGAACGATACCTGTTCCAAAAATACCTGTTCCAAAATACTTGCAAGTATTTTGGAACGATACGTTATTTTCGTATTCGAATATTTTGGAACGATACGTTATTTTCGTATTCGAGTATTTTGGAACGATATGAGTATATACTCGTATCGAGTATTTTCGTACTTGCAAGTATTTTCGTCTCGCGTACGAGATACTCGTGAGTATGAAAGCACTTGTAAGTATGAAATACGAGTTTATATTAATATTAGGATACTATTACGTCACTGTTTGATTGAAATGAATTAAATGGACGATATTCATTGTGTAAATTCTTGATTACATGTATAGTCCACAAAAATACTCGTACCTAGTATTTTTGAATTTCGTACTAGGTACTGGCTGTTCCAAAAAAATACCTGTTCCATATACCTGTAGCCAATGTGTATATACGCCTCATCTCTAAAAGATACCTTCCTCTTTCATTTCAAGTATCTATTTGTCCATGCTAAAAAGTACGCTTCCTTCAGATACGACTTTATTCGTTTGACCCGTTAAATGCACTCAATTAAAGTTCATTTCGTATTGAGAAAAATGATGATCATTTCAACTCGACGATAAGAAGTGCCTACAGTGGCATTGTCAATCAGTATCCTTAGATTGTTTAATGGAAAGCAGACTTATTTCCTTCAACTTTTCGGAGACTGTTTAATGGTACATTCGCTTTGCATTTGAGAAAACTTACCAAAATTTTTATTTTTAGAGAATTTTTAGTTAAAACAAACGAGATGTACAACGTGTAAGTGCACGAAATGTCGGAGATAATTGTGTGGATTTTTCAACAAATCTAAAATACATATGATCAATTGCGAGAGCGCAAAGTAATGGAGTATGGCGTTAATACATTGCAAGCCTGTATACTTTCCTCTAATAATTTTGCTTTTATCCTTTTGTAGTTTCAGCTTCCCCTTCACCCCTTTAATTTTAGCAAAGCTGACAAAGTGCTTGGGAAATTATGCAAAAAAAAACTTTATTCAAAATCAATGCAAATTTTTGAATCAAAAAGCAGTTTATAAATGTTTATATTAGATATTCAAAGATGATAGTATAGAAGTCGGTAAAGCGGAGATGTTGAGATGAGAAAATATCACAAGAGGAAATGTACAGCTAGCCAATGTGGAAAACGGACGCTGTAGATTCAATTTTAAAAATTCAGAAAAGATACACAATACACAAATTCAGTTCAGATTTGTCGAGTTGCTGAATGTAAAATTAAACTGTTAATAACTTGGTCACAGCGTAAGAAGTTAGTTCCTAGCCAGCGTGCGGACTCCGTATATGTATACGGACCAAAAATCCAGTGAACTGGCCCGAGATTGTATTGTTGATCAGCCTGGAAAATTGGAAGAAATCGCATGGAACAGAAAGAGGTGCAAGATAAGATTCGACAACTACATACTCAGGCTAGATTTTTCGTTGCTCACATACGGCTCAATCTCGCAAAAAATACCTGTACACTCTCAGGTTGCTTTGACAGATAATGCATTGCGTAAATGGAGGCGCAATTTCAAGGTCAAAGTATTTTTTTCTGGAAAATGGAAGGAGTTCACCCACTTATCATTCTGTTATAATATATATTGATATTTCTACTTGAATTCAATTTGATGAAATTCGTTGTTGAGTGAAGTGTCAAAACTTTTAAAATTTGTCGAGAGTACTTACTATTACTCGCAACTTCATTCAATTCTTTTTCAGTACCGTTACACTAATTTCTTTGTTTTCAATTTCTTACATTCCTTGTTCAAGTGGTAATGCATTCCAAGCAAATCAACCGCTAGTCACATGCATGAAATACACTGAAAAAAATCCACATAGCGCCCAGAGCCATGTAACATAGCGCATTATTTATGGTCCCATACGCCATGTACATAGTACTCTGAGCCATGCAATATGGCTCCCAGCGCCATAATCTCAGAATCTACATAGCGCGTGGTCCCATGTTACATGGCGCAGCATTTATGGTGCCACACGCTATGCACATAGTGCCCTGAGCCATGCAGTATAGCTCCCAGCGCCATAATTACATGGCGCAGAAATTATGGCCCCATACGCCATATTACATAGTGCCATGAGCCATGTAATATGGCTCATGGCACTCCAATTATAACTCGCAGCCATACTGTGTGAGGGGATCTATAAATATCAGCAAGTGATACTTGAGTATCGTCGATAGATCGACAACATTCTCAATCGGCTAAGGGCGCATATTATTGAATGGCTCCTTCGGCGACTCTAAATGCAGCCAGCGCCTGTTTGTTGCAAGCAAGTGACTTCTCCTGTGCTCATTTATGGTAAGTAGCACTGTTTTGACTGATTTGCTTCTTCAATGTGCTATAGTCTTTCACGCCATGTACTATAGTCATCCACACCATGTACTATAGTCATCCACGCCATGTACTATAGTCCTCCACGCCATGTACTATAGTCCTCCACGCCATTTACTATAGTCCTTCACGCCATGTACTATAGTCCTTCACACCATGTACTATAGTCCTCCACGCCATGTACTATAGTCCTCCACGCCATACAGTATAGTCCTCCACGCCATACAGTATAGTCCTCCACGCCATACAGTATAGTCCTCCACGCCATACAGTATAGTCCTCCACGCCATGTGTTATAGCTCTCCACGCCATGCACTATAGTTCTCCACGCCATGCACTATAGTTCTCCACGCCATGTAATATAGTCCGCAACGCCATCTACATGGCGTGTAGGCCTATGTACTTTTCGCCATGTATTATGGCGTGTGGCGCTATATTTTATCACAATCCCTAAATCGACTATGTACATGGCGCCAGAAGTCTATAAATTATGGCGTCTGGCGCCATGTGTTTTCTCAGTGTACAATATCTTAGTAGTTAATGATTACAAAGCTGGTCAATGTTGAGGTTTATGCAAAAAATAATTCCATTCAAAGTGTGCAAAGGTATTCGAATAAGAAAACGAATAATTGCACAAAAGAAAGTATTAGTAGTAGAGAAACAAAGAGTGCTGGCCGAAAGGAATCACATCAGAGATCAGTGTTGCCAATTTAGCATATTTTATGCTAGATTTGGCATATTATCATGTTACTTAGCATATTTTTTCGGTGTTTGGCATATAGCATATTTTTTAGCATAAATTCGCTAGAGTCTGGCCAACGAGTTTTGTCCACCTTAAATAACGCTAATTTTAAAAATCGAAATTATCGGTAGCTAAGCAACACAAATAATGCGCTGAATGGCCCAGTTGATACTACAATAAAGTCATTGATTATCATTCGAAAATGAAATAGTGTCTGCTCGGTTTAAATTTGGAGTTTTCGGCTGCGATTTTTTAAAATTCCCGGCCTTTCCTGTGAATAACTTTTGTTTGCATGCACAATTGAACTACAATCTAAAAGCAAACCATTAAGCTAAAAACTAAAGAAACTTTGAAACTCACTGTACGCGAGGGAAGCAATCATCCTTTCAAAATCTACTTCCCCTTCCCGTCTTTTGTTTCCAGCGAGCGACGACTTATTAATTAGTTCAACTGCAAATATCAGCGTAGAGGTGTAGATGGATTTTTTTAGGCTCACAGATGTGCGATTAGAACATAAATATAAGTATATATAATATGCGAGCTGAAATGGCACTCCTCCATGTTTCTACGCCTTTGCCACTTGTAAAACGGTCATCAAAAATATACAAGCGAAGCATCTTTCATACATTCCGGGAATTTTTCATTCATTTATCGAGAAAATTGAAATTCAAGTTCATTTAATGTTCTACCGCGTACATACCGATACGTGATTTTCATTCAAATTTGAAGTTGTTACGTAGTGAAAAGTGTTTAAAGTGTTTGATTAACCCAACATGCCGCCCAAATACAGTCAGCATTACAGGTCGGACTGGGAAAAAGTGCCGGATTTTAAAATGTGGCTGCAACCTGTTGAAAATGATTCGACGAAAGCGTACTGTAAGTACTGCAAATGTGATATTATTGCAAAAGTGCACTGCCTAAAGTTACATACCTCATCAGCAAAACATAAAAAAGCCATACAACCAATGAAGAGTCAGAGTGTAATAAAGTTTCCCAAAAAAAGTGATGTAAATACAGAGAGAGCAAATGCTGAAGCTTCATTAGCTATGTTTGTGTGCGCACATTGTTCAATTATGGCTGTTGACCTTTTATCCGAGCTATGTAAAAACAGATTTGGCGATAGCAAAAGCGGAGACTTGCGAGTACATCGCACAAAATGTACTAATATCATAAAAAATGTATTGCTGCCGCATTTCATTAAAGAAATAGTGTCAGATTTGGGAGATCATAATTATAGTCTCTTACTGGATGAGTCTACAGATATTTCCGTCAGTAAAATGTTGGGAGTATCGATAAGATATTTCAGCCGATCCTTGAAGACTATAATATCCACCTTCTTGGGGTTAGTCGAAATTGAAGATGGCACTGCAACGAGCATCGTCAATGGCATTCGAGGATTATTGTCTGCCCTCAACTTTGATATAAAAAAATTGATAGGCATCGGCACAGATAACGCTACGGTAATGACCGGCACTAACAATGGAGTGCATGCCTTATTAAAAAAAGCAACTGGCAATGATTTCTTGGTTTTAGTTCGCTGCGTGTGTCATTCATTACAGTTGGCTTTATCTCATGCGACAGAAGAGACACTACCTCGCACTGTTGAATTCCTCATAAGAGAAACCTACAACTGGTTCAGTCACTCTTCAAACCGTCGGCTATATTATAAAAATATATATCAAGCGATCAACTGTGGGTCCGATCCATTACTAATTCCGCAAATGTGCAACACCCGATGGATATCAGTTGAACCAGCGGTCAACCGTATTTTGGAACAATGGCTAGAATTGAAACTTCTGTTTGAAGTTTCCAGGCGCGATGATAACTGCTTTATGGCAGAAACACTTTATAAAATGTACAATGATCCTGTGAATCACTTATACTTGTTGTATTTAAAGCCGGTCTTGGATGAAGTGCAAGTAGTGAACAAGCTGTTCGAAAGCAACAATGTTGACTCAACAAAACTATATAAGGATTTGCGTGGCTTAGTTCAATCTATATGTGGACGTATCTTGAAACCAACTGCGAGAGTTGATATCTTTTCACAAAATATAGAGAGTTATTTGGATCCTAGACCATACATGGGATATGCTTTTGAGACGAAATTACGGGAGTGCAAACTTCTTCCAGAAGTGGAAAATAATTTGCGTCAACGGTGCATTAATTTCACGCTGAAACTTGTAAGAGAACTACGTTCTAGACTACCGATTAATTTTAAAATACTAGAGAAAGTATCTTCGTTTTCTGTGCAAGAAACTTTAAAGGTAGTCAAACCTTCTATAGTTGATATTGCTAAAGAGTTCCGAATTAATGAATCTATAATAGACCGGCTCATGTCCCAATGGAGAAACATAGTGCACATTAAATGGGAATGCACATCTTCCACTGTAGAGTTTTGGAATGAAGTAGTTAATTATAAAGATGCAGCAGGCAATAACCCCTTTGCAGATTTATCATCGTTAGCAATATCATTATTATCATTACCACATTCTAATGCGGATATTGAACGTATTTTCAGCCAAATGAATATTGTCAAAACAAAACTTCGCAACCGTTTGTCGGTAAAAACTTTAAATGCCATTTTACATATCAGATTCGGCCTAAAGAGGGTAGGAAAATGCTGCTTTTCTTACACGGTTCCGGACAACGTACTGCGCTCTATAGGTACCAAGGAGAGTTACAGTTTTGATAGTGAGCCTGGCATTTCTACTTCCATATCAGCTGCAGATGAAGACATTGACATATTATTCCATAACATAGTCGATTAAAACATGTACTTAATCTAAATTAAGTGTGTTAATAAACAATTCAAATTAAATGGCGTTTTATTTGGCACAACGAAATTTTAGCATAATTTTTGGCATTAATTTAATAACCGTTGGCATATTTTTGGCAAATTTTCACCGCAGTTTAGCATATTTTATACTTCACTTGTTGGCAACACTGTCAGAGATCCCGTAAATAGGCTATATAAGAGATTAAGGGAAATTTGACTCAAAGTTTATTCTCTGCATTGAAAAACGGCGAGTTATGATTCGCGTAGAAAAGGGGACATTAGACATTGTAGAAAAGGGAAACAGGGTCTTCGAATGTAAGAAAGATAGAAAGAGGAAAGTTCTCACGAGGAAACTGAAGGAGCTGACGAGAGGAAAGGATACCACGGAAAAGACTGCCGTAGAGACTATTCCCAACTAAGTATGTGGTGAGCAAGTCTACGGTCTAATTCATGCAAGAGCAAATGGAACTGCTTAGCCAAGATTTGCATTTTGCTGTCAGGGAAACAACATTTTCACTAGAAAACTTGGTAGTAAACATCGACGCAGCGGTAAAAAAACTTCCTGAAGAGCAGAAAGCGCAGATAAGAGGCAATGTAGCTACTCATCAAGAAGGAAAGCAGTAAGAGGAGAAACGCGGGTAAGGTTGCTGCAGATGAAATGGCCGATTTAGCAATAACATAAAGTTGGCGGCAATTTTAGTGTATTATGTTGGCACAAGGCGGCGCAAACGATCTGACATATTGAAGTATAAATACTGCTACCTTGGTTTATGGAGTCATTTCTGTTTTGCACTTCTTAGTGATCGTAAAAACAAAAAGAGAAAGTGAACATGGAAGTGAATCAAAAACGGCTGCTTTTAACATACGAATTCAAATTAGAGCACAACGCAACGGAAGCAACGAGGAATATCAACAGCGCATTTGGGCCTGATACAGTTAGCGAACGAACCACTCGACGGTAGTTCGAAAAATTTCGATCCGGAGGTATGGACCTTTTAAGTGAGCCACGTGGACACCCAGGCCCATCGATCGATAACGACGAGCTGCGTGCATTAGTGGAGTGTGACCCCCGCCAAATCATAAGGGATCTTGCCGAGAAATTAGACGTTCACAATTCGACAGTTTGCCGCCACTTGCAACAACTAGAAAAATGGAAAAAGCTTGACAAATGGGTTGCGCATGATCTTATCGAGCAAAACATGACGTGCCGAATGGAGATTTCAAGTGCTCTACTCTCCCGCAACAAAAAGGAATCGTTCTTGCACCGAATTGTGACCTGCGATGAAAAGTGGATTTTATACGATAATCGTCGCCGATCGGTCCAATGGCTAGATGCCGATGAAGCGCCAAGACACATGCCGAAACCAAGCTTTCATCCAAAGAAAATAATGGTAACTGTTTGGTGGTCTGTAGCTGGAGTTATCCACTATTCGTTCCTGCAACCTGGCGGAACCATCAATGCTGAGAAATACTGTGGACCTAGGCTTGTCAACAGGAATGAAGTGATACTGCTTTATGATAACGCACGACCTCATGTATCGAGAACAACGGTCCAAAAATTAAACGAGTTGTGCTATGAAACTCTTACTCACCCTCCTTATTCACCAGACCTCAAACTTACAGATTACAATTTCTTTAAACATTTGGATCACTTTTTCACAGGAAAAAGATTTAATAATGAAGCTGCTGTCAAAAATGCCTTCGCGGAGTTTCTTCGAACCAGAAATTCTAACTTCTACAAAACTGGAATAAATATACCTGTATCTCGTTGAGAAAAGTGTGTTGCATCTATTGGTACCTATTTTGATTAAATAACTTGTCTGTATAAAAAGTTACAGCTGTTTAAAAATTTATTACTAAATTGACCGTTTCATCTGCAGCAACATAATATTATCGTAACAACGTCTCCAGAATACCATTCATTTAAATCAAAGCAATAAATTAGATGCCCCAGGCTTTCAAAAACAGATTGTATAGTTCGGGGACTGAAAATTTCAGCAAATCACCATCGATCTTGGGGTACTTTTGACCTTGGTAAATTTTAACTAATAAATATTTATGCTTTGAATAGCATGAACCTTAAAAATTGTCACTTCCCGCATTTGATGTAAGAAAACTTTTTAGAAGTGTCTTCAAAGATCAATTATATTGCAAACAGTGTATATTGTATTTTCTCACATATTTTTAATGCAATGAACATTTTGCATAAAATATCATACGTACAGACCTGGCTAAATCATATCAAATCATGTTTCAGCTAAACACACAATTTTTCTATCAGATCTGGTACCTGAACGATAATATCAACAGGCACTGTAAAAGCAAAACCATCGTTTACTCTTCAATTGCAAAAATTAATTAGCTTAATTTAACCCACTGGTACTATACACACTACATTCAGTTAGCGAACGACAAACAAGCGATATATCAATAGAAGCTTAAGTTTAGGACTTAGTCCGTTGATTACTCTTTTGGTCATTGCGAATGACATGCACACACTTTGCGCTCAGTGATTTTTTTCATTCGTTTCCTCTCTTTTTTGGGGCTAGTTCAACTTAGCCCGGCACGCATTGCATGTGGAACAGAATATGGAAAGAGAATATGAAAAGAGCATCACGCGCATAGTGCATTAGCGAAGTAAGTTCTCTTGAGTTAAATTATACACACGAATTTGCGTAATGAATGAAATACAAATTTCGAAAGGGACGAGACATGAATGGATTTTAAAAACAGTAAGTGAACGAAGTATTTTGAAAATTTGATTCGCTTAAATGAAATTTTCTATGTAGTTTGCAATAATTGAAATACAGATTGGTTTCTTTACATTTTGGAATGAAAAAAGATGGTGGGGCTAAGCCCCACTAGCCCCATACGTAGAGCCGCCGCTGGTTTATATGATTCGCAGCGATAGATGCTTTGGAGCTTATTTTCCACCACTTCTAGCAGGCACCTAGTGCACACATAAGATTAAAAATATCGAAATCGTTATCATATTCATGTTTGTAACACGGTCAAAATTTACTTCGAATACTTGTCTTTTTTTAAATTGTATTCGTTGATAGAGTTATAAGGGTATTTCAAATACCACCGACATGGCCGCTGACGCCAAAGCGTTACACATAACTAACATTATATAAAACCTAGACTCATTCCTCATGTACACTAATGTATCATGAAAATTTCGGCTCAGTTGGTTCGTTCACAAGAAACAGTGATTTAAGGGAAGGTTCTCTCAGACACGGTCGAAAATAAGGCAAAGTTTGCGAATTTTTCGAGGGATAATGAAAAAACATACAATGTTCTGGTTTTGTTTGTTTTATTTGTTGATCATTCTAAAATCGTTCAAATTTTTATTACGATGAAATTCAATGTGGTGGCTCCGAAATGGCCGTTCTCGTCTGCCTGTGCACGCGGGACATCGTCCGATAACTTCAAGTCTGCAGCCTCTCGTAGTAAATTGATATCAGTCATAGTTTAAAGTCATTAAAATTTATGGTAATCTCTATGTCTTATACCTAATGAGAATGAATTGGGACAAAAATCAAACAAATTATGGACCTTTAATAAGAAGTGAAACTTTTAGCCCGTTTTTTTTTCACTTTAATCTCGCTTAGTAATTATGAATTGAAATTTTTCATGCTCATTTTAGGTATAATACATACAAAAAAGTATACCCTTTTGGGCAGATTTGGAATCAAGTGAATCGGATCAATAGATCGACACCTGTGCTTGAAGTTATGATGAAAAATATCGTTTCGAGAAAAACGCGTTTAAAGTTTTTTAACAAGTTTGCCTTGGGATAACTTTCTTGTTTGTTCAGTTATCACGACCAGTGCCAATGATTATAAGGTTTTGGGGTCGCTGATTACGAATCTGAAGTCAAATTAACAAAATGCAAGATGGCCGATCCAATACGGCGAATCAAAAAAAATTTCCATCTGCCAATTTGAACCAAAATATCTATATGAAGATTTTCGTGGTCGTCAATTTGCTCCATTATACTCACATTAGGATCTAAGTCGGCTATTCCTGTGCTGTATAGGAATCCTTCCTCGACTTCAAACCGCTCCTGGTTGACCTGCTCCGGCAGACATTGCGCGAGGCGGGCGTTTTGAGCAGCGGACGATATTCGTCGTTAAGGACATGAAATGTTTTTTATTTTTCGTATGTGCTGCCACCTAAAGTGTGTTCCAACGCTAACAATTATGCGATAGCACGGATCCTAATTAGTTCCGGTACATAGAAAGCCTTTATATCAAAGCGTTCAAGAAGTTTTTTGACAATTGACGAAAAAAATTATTGCTTATGGCTATTTTTTGATTTTCCTGTGTAAAGAGCGTCGTTAACAGGTCGCACTGTATTTTGTCCTTTTTTTTATAAGATTTATATTCTCGTCAAGTTAATTTTATTTACATAGTTAAAATTTAATATACATAGTTAAAATGTACTTTAATAATTAGTAGATGATCAGTAAAGTAATTAGCTAAAATCAATACTTTTAAAGGAAGCATTATAAAGTAAGAAACCTAAATTTACAAGCAAACCCCAAAAAAAAGAAATGGCAAATTATTTCAAAAGATGATTTCGTTTTGAAATGTATCATTTGTCCCATTATTTATATTGAATAAAATTGTTTGTTTATCAAAAAATGATGTCGCTGCCTAATTCATGAATGTTGCCTATCAATGCCAAAGGCCGCAATCTCCTAGTATGTTGGAAGTAATACCGGCAATCTCCACATGTCAAATACAAAACTGGCAATCCCCGATTTCTTGTTTATCACTATTTAAAATAAGTTCCGTTATAGGCAAAATCTTTATATTGAATCCATGAAGGAGACATACATTATAAATTAAAAATGAATTCTTCAGCGAATATTGCATATTTTCAGAGTTATAGAAAAATGCGTCTACTGAAAAAATTGGTGCAAGTGGAGATAGCTGGTTTTGACTCTACACCCCTCAAATATGATGAATTCTGTGGTGACCTATAGGATATTGAATTGGATTCAACCATCTTTCAATAGATTCAGTAGAACGCTTAGTAAAGCGATCAACAAAGCAGCTTACTATTTAAACGTGAGAAAATCAACCTTTTACTTATTTACTATTACAAAAAAGGATGTCTTTATAGCTCATTATTTTGCTAGAGTAGTTGAAGCAAAGATATAGAAGATGTGGATGAGATTGATGATTTTTCGTCCAGTACCAGACCACATTGATGTGCGTCAATTTTTAACATCACACTGAAAAAAATCCACATGGCGCCCAGAGCTATGTAAGATAGCGCATTATTTATGGCCCCATACGCTTTGTACATAGTACTCTGAGCTATGCAATATGGCTCCCAGCGCCATAATGTCAGAATCTACATAGCGCGTGGTCCTATGCAACATGGCTCAGCATTTATGGTCCCACACGCTATGTACTTAGTACCCTGAGCTATGCAGTATGGCTCCAAGCGCCATAATTACATGGCGCAGAAATTCTGGCCCCACACGCTATATTACATAGTGCCATGAGCCATGTAATATGGCACATGGGACTCCAATTATAACTCGCAGCCATACTGTGTGAGGGGATGTATAAATGTCAGCAAGTGACGTTTGAGTATATCTGTACATGACAATGTATGACAATGATCTCATGAAATCGTATTGATATTCACTGTGGTTTTGCTACTTGCTATTGAATTTTGAACGTAATGACAATTGTCCGAATGATAGATTTAACTGATAAATTCAACTTTACAAGCGGATTTAGATTCGTTTGATATATTTGACTATAGTCTCCCACGCCATGTAATACAGTCCTCCACGCCATGTAATATAGTCCTCCATGCCATGCACTATAGCCCTCCACGCCATGTACTACTATAGTACATGGCGTGGAGGACTATAGTGCATGGCGTGGAGGGCTATAAGCATAGCGTCAGCTCCTATGTCCTTTTCACCATGTACTAAGTATGGCGTTTGGCGCTATATTTTATCAAAATTCATCAATCGACTATGTACATGGCGCCAGAAGTCTATAAATTATGGCGTCTGCCGCTATCGGTTTTTTCAGTGTGTTAAGTCCACTATCTTCGATGCCACTTCGTTTCTTGACCAATAAACAGTGTTTTTTTTAGCAAAATGTTTCGAGTGGGCCTCAAGATCAATAAATTCAACAGCCAAACAAAAACAGAAGGGATGACATTCTAAAATAAGGAGTCAAATATTGGTGCCATACACATACGTTCAAGCACTTTATGTTGCTCATCTACTTCTTCTATATCTTTGAGTTGAAGACTATCTATGCGAAAACTAGTGCACAAATATAACAAATCCCGAATATCGATAGCAATGATTAGAGAGACGCCTAATTACAAGACGAGATTTGTTTATGATTTTGGATTACCTTCGATCAGTGCGAATAGAGTCTTAAATGGCCAATGCATCTCAGGGATCGTTTGCTGAACAATTTTCCAAGACTTTAAAAAAAATACAATGCTTCAAATTTAAGCAGTAATTTTTGATTATTTCTTACAAATTAAAAGTAATATTTCTGAAATTTATTACTGATTCTAATTTTTCTAAACTATTTGTAGGTATGTTAAATTGTTCAAGCTGTTTTTTTAATTTAAATAATTTTCTTTTTGTTGCATGGTTTCTTTATAGAGATTTCGATTTCTTCTTTTTATACCGGTCACTGTCTAATCCTATAAATGGAATAACTATAATAAGTAGCTATATCAAATCATTTCCTGTAGCGAACAAAAGTCTACGGCAGCACCTTATATTGAGGTTCTGGTCAATTGGAAGCTTTAATCAAAAATCCATTGATGCGCATTTTTTCAGTAACGTAAATATATTTATAAAAAAAAAAACAAAAACAAAAACTTTTCATAATTAACTTAAAGATAAATTCATAAAAACATAACAAATTGAATGGACAAAAGTCTACGGCAGTCAATGCTGGCTGACTTATACACAAGCGATTTCCAACTAAACCTAACGGTATTTCTTTAATATTTGTTTATTTATTCTTATGGTCATTCAGTACATGTGTAGCTGCAACTCTATTATAGTTTTATCGTTAGTTTCGAACCGTAAGGACCACAAAATGTCATCAAACTTCTTTTTCTAGTGATGTCCGAAATTTGGTCGTCCAGTGTAAAAAAGACAATAAATCGTGCTCGGAAATTGCGAAATTACTGAAACTAAACCGAAGCTCAGTGTATACCATTATCAAAAATTTTGAAAACACTGTTTCCATTGAAAATAAGCCGCGAACTGGCCGATCGAAAAAGCTTCTGCGCAGAGACATTACTTACTTTTTAAAGAGGTGAGCAAAAATACGAAAATAGGTGCTCCAGATTTGACGAAACAAGTGGCTACAGTAAGGAAAAAGGATGTCCATGCAAGAACAATCACGAGAACATTAAATGTTAATGGATTTCAAAGTAGAGCTCCACGTAAAAAACCAAAAAAAACTGCGCCTAGAGTTCGGCAAGGCCCATATTAACAAAAACATTGATTTTTGGAATCGAGTCCTTTCTACCGACAAGGCGAAATTTAACATTTTCGGGAGTGGTGAACGCAATAAAATATGGAGGAAAAAAATACAGCTTTAGAGATCAAAAATTTTATTCCTAGTATGGTAGAGGTAATGTTATGGTTTTGCGAGCCATAGTTGCATCTGGGGTCGGAAAATTGGCTTTTGTTGAAACTACTATGGACCGCTATGTTTAGAAGAACCTGTCGGAACAACATTGGAAGCCATCAGTTTAGAAGTTGTGCCTTGGAGGGAGCTGGATTTCTCAACAAGACAATGACCCGAAGCACACAACACTTTTCGTCAAGAACTGGTTGTTGTACTACGCGTCCAGGCAGCTTAACACGCCTCCCTAAAACCAGGATTTAAAGCCAATAGAATATGTATGGGAGCTTTTGCAGCGTAAAATTCGGAAATGTTGCATAAAAAATAAAAATTTATTGGAGGAAGCGCTCATTATAGAATGGGAGAAAATCACATCCGCTGTAACTGGTAATATAGTCACCTCTATGCCGCGAAAACTGCAAGCAGTAAGTGATGCTAAAGGGGGTCCTACCAAGTATTAAGCCAGCAAATAATTTTAAAAATTCCGATACGTTTAGTAGGAAAAGTTTTGTGTATAATTCAGCCAGCACTAGTGTACGTTAAACATCGATAGTTGGATGTTTCGATAATATCGACGTTTTTTTAAAAACTATCGATAGGCTATCGATAGACTATCGATGGTGTATATGTGTCTTGCGAAATTTGTAGATACACCCAGGATTCATTAATTTTTTTAAAAATAACAGAGAATGCAATTACTATTATAGAGAAACATAAAAATATAGAGTTTTATTTATTTCCAAAAATCATTTTGATTTCGGGAAAACAATTCATTGAGACGCTTTGAGACATTAAGAGGTTTCTGCGATCACTGTGAATTACACCAGTTTTCGAAAAAAAATCGCTCACTCGGAAAAAAAGACGCAAGTACACATAAATTCTAGAGAGTAAACATTTTCTTTGTCTCAGTATTTGAATCTAACCAGTAGTCGATTTGACATTTGTCGTTTCCATTGGGAGTTTTCTCCAGGGTTTAGTATATATCCTTGGATTTTTTTGCTTTCCACTATTCCTTCGTTAGTAAATTTCCCCAGTTTCACCAGTTCGGTTGCTTGTAGATGCAGCTCCCGTAAATTCATAAGTACTCTGAGTTGACTCGGGCTTTTCTGTCATCAGAAAAGAAGTATATTCTATTTGAAGAGATTGGTCAGCTATGTTTCCATCGTCTTCACTTATTTTTTTAACCTTGGCTCCGAAATGGTGGCTAATATCATAAGGACCCTTTTCTCAAACGGTATTAATTGTTCCCGCACTGACTTGCATAAAGCATTATTAATACTCTTTCCAGCAGTGTTTCTTATGTTAATTCCCACTTTCAATAATTGTAGAGTCAGCCCTCGTAATAAAGGAGTTATATAAGAAAGAGTAATGTCATCTAAATATTTTTTCGGACAGAATCATTTTAGCAAAATCACTGTTTGGAGTCCTTTCTCACTCAGTCTAACTTTTCTACGCGTATGATTTTCACGTGCAATTAAATTTTGCATTTTTCCTTCTTCATGTTATTTCATTCTACAATAAATAGCAAGTGGCAAAACTAACAAAATATAAGAGTGGTCTGCTATCTTTGGTTTGTGCTGTTTTATAATGACAAGAAAAGGAAATATTATTAAATGAGAAAAACTAAGCAAACGTAAAATACTCACAGTGAATGGGATGATATCGAAATGTTACCATACGCATTTTTTTCTGTTTTCAAAAACTATCGATTGCAAAAAAAAACATCGAGGTTTTCGATAGTTCTGAACTATCGATATTATCGATAGTACTATCGATGTTTAACGTACACTAGCCAGCACTGACTGCCGTAGACTTTTGTCCATTCAATTTTTTATGTTTTTATGAATTTATCTTTAAGTTTGTTATGGAAAGTTTTTGTTTTTGTTTTTTTTTATAAATATATTTACCTTACTGAAAAAATGCGCATCAATGGATTTTTGATTAAAGCTGCCAATTAACCAGAGCCTCAATATAAAGTACTGCCGAAGACTTTTGTCCGCCACTGTATACATATAATTGCTGAACGTGTATTATTTGACTTTTTATGCGGATTAGCTTTTTCATCGTTATTAAACTTAAAACAACAGTTTTTTTTCGAAACATACAGTGGTGGACAAAAGTTTTCACACAGCCGTTTGTTAAATAAAACAAGTATCAAAACAAAGCTAAAAGAAAATATTTATTTCATTATTTCGTGAAAACAATTATTCATCCATAAGCTATTAAGGGGTTACCCCTACTTGTAATTTTGAATTTTTCTTTTTTTTTAAGTATAACTATCTGGGAATACGCCCTTCAAATGTCAAGTCGATCCGAACATAATTGACCGAGATATGAGCGTTGAAGGAGAAGAAACTGTTACTTAAACAACCGTTACTTATACTTATAAACGCGATTTTCTCGAAATGACATCTTTGAAGTCGGTGACCAAAATTACTCAAAACTACTGAGCCGATCTTTTTGAAACTTGACAGGCTTATTCAATACATAAAAATGTAGTGTTTGATCGTTCGGTTTTTCTTTTTGATAAAAAATGGCCGTTTTGTAGCAAAAAGACCAGCGTTTTTTTAAGTGAAAACCGAACCATAAACTTTGACTGTCAGCCATTTTGTAAAAAGTGGATATTGTTTTAAATCCTTCGATCAAACACTAGTTTATACTGCTATTTAACTAAATCTATCGCTATTTTTTGTTTCAGATGATCCAGTTCGACACAATGTTGGTCACCGCAAAAAGTGAAAATTAAAATACCATTGTTTTTACGGCCATTTGTAAATTAACGATGTAATATTTTTCAATAAAAAAATTACTGAATGGTGCTTAATGTATGTAATTTAAGATAACATAATAGTAGTTTAAAAAAATTTCGTAGTTTTCTTAACAAAAATTCATGAAAATGACCAATTTTTTTCCGCTACAAGTGGGGGTAACCCCTTAAATACCTACCTTAGAAATAAAATAAATATTTTAAATTACACCATTTTGTCCGGACAAAAGTGTTCACATACTAAGTTTAAAAAGATTTCCTACATCAAGTAACTTGTAATACTGTCAAGACTGGGTTGGTAATATAACCGGAAAGTCTCGTGAAATATCTGACAGGAGGTAAAATGTATTTGCGGTAGTGGTTTATTTGTTAAGTCATTAAAGTAGTGATCATGTCTCGCAGACAGAAGGAAACTACTCAAGAAGATCGTAAAAAATTTTGAATTTATTTAAGGGTTCATTCTACTTTGCAGCTTAAAAAAAACGTTTTTTTTTCTTTTTGCATTTTCTGAAAGTGTATACTCTCAAAAGTGCTGTGTTAAATTTTCGTTGAGAAATTCCAGGTATTTTAGGTTATGTTTAGGTCGAAATGCAGATAGTCGCTGCGTTTATTTAAGCCCTTACCACTTACATGTGAAGCTGGTTTTAGCGTGTGTTCAGGGTTGCCAGGTGTACGGTAATTACCGTATTTGTACAGTAATTTCAAGCACCGTACGGTTAAAGGTAATAAACTATTACCGTACGGTAATTTTGGCTTTTTCTACAAATGGCTGATTTTATGTACATATGCTTGTGCCAACGTCTGTTACCTCATCTTCTTGAAAATTCCACCAAATAATTTTCCAAGCAACCCCATAAATTTATTTTGAAAATGTTACGCACTTGCAGTTTCGTACACTTCGTGTAGTTGCACCCTTAGCATTTTAGAATTTGCCACGAATTGTGCCTAACTTTAGATCTGTTCGCGTACTTTCAGTCACTGAGTTTTACTTAATTTTCCTGAATCGTGTGGTGGGGAAAACTCATGAAAAGTACGAAAATGCTCTCATTGCATTTCCTGAAAATTGACAAACTTAAGTGTCAGTTATCGGTTCTTGGGGAGGACAATGGTGATTATAAAGTCATCCTAAGCGATAGTAAACTGTAGCCACAATAATATTCGTCCTTCATAATGACATTACACCAAAAACCGTTTGACAGTTTTCAGTATTTTTCAGTAGCTCAGACCCTACTGAAATTTACTGAAAGAGGGAAAATTTTCAGTTTTCAGTAAAACGGAGTACGAAAATGGCTTAATCGTATCTGTAACGAAAACATACCGTCAGCTTATTCTCCTAAAAATTTTATATAATCTTCAAGGGTTTTTCAACAGAGATATAGTGCTGATTTGGTTTTTGATATTACTTGGATCTATATTTTCAACTTTTACTAGCTCTGTAAAAGTTGAAGATATAGATTCTTCTATGAACGAAAAATTTCTCCACTTAGACAAAACTTATCTTCCTCATTGTGTGGAAGAGTATTTGCGGCATTTTAAAGATAAAAATTTAGTAGCCGACTTCGAACAGGAGAATCAAAGTTTTATCCGGAATTGCACCTAATTTTATAAGATTGCTTGCGTACAAATAAAAAAGCAATCTGGTTTTTGCAACCCACTTTTGGCTGTAATGCATATTTTAAAGCCGAAGCTGGCAGTAGACGCCTCAAAAAAATACTTAATACTTTGTCCCAGAATATGTAAAGGCATATATATTGAGTGGAGAGAACTTTCAATTTTCCCACGATTCCCAATTGACGATGCAATTTGTTGCTTTTATTATTATTTGGGTAAAATTATAGATGAAGCTGGAAAACAAAAATTTGCTATCCTGTCCAAATTAGCGTTAGATCTTCTTTGTTTGCCTCATTCAAACGCTGATTGTGAAAGGATTTTTTCGAAACTTAATTTGATCAAAACGAAAAATAGGAATAAAATGAGTTTTAAACGCTGAATGCAACAATATTAATATAATATTAATAAATTTTGTTAATTATAAAATAGTTCCATGAATAAATTATAGTTTTTGAGTGAAAACCCACCTTTTTTCTCTCAATTATTATTTTGATTTTGTATTTCGACCGAAAAGCTAATAAAACAATATTATAATTAGCGAATATAAGAATCATATTCATCGAGAAAATGAATGTTCTATCAAAAACTCAAGTATTGAGGTTTACACAAATACAAAGTAATGGTGTACGGTAACAACGTGAAAATCAGGTAATTTTTGATTTCAACCCAATTCAAGCCAGAAGACCTGGCAACCCTGCGTGTGTTGTATATTTGTACGAGAAATTTTGAGTCGAAGGCTGTCAAATATTGATATGAATATACTTACTAGGGTACCTACCTAACCTACTAGGGCTAGCGTATGCGTTATTTTAATGGTTGGAGCTGTTTAGTTTGTTTTCGTATATCGGTGAAATTAGATCGTGCGAAATGGATCAAAGGTTCACCAAAACAAACTTCAGACGACCAGAAACTTATTTGACGGTGTCCGGTGATGGATCATGGGCAAAACGAAGTTATACTTCTCTTTTGGGTGTTGTAACGTTGATTGGAAAATATAGTAATAAAATGGTTGACATAATTGTGAAGTGCAGTACATGTAAAGCGTTTGAAGGCTGGAAACATAACAAAGACACTATTGAGTATAACACATGGTACGAGAACCATAAAGATGAGTGTACCGCAAATCATACTGGCAGTGCTGGAAAAATGGAAGTTGACGGTGGGGTTGATATGTTTCAACGGTCTGCCGAACTACACGGAGTAAAATATCCCAATTATATCGCTGATGGCGATTCAAAGACATTTAAGACTTTAATATATATTAAACCATATGGTGATGATTTGGTTGTTAAGAAAAAAGAATGTGAGCTACATGAAAAAAAAAACGAATATATAAAAGAGCTACAGAAGCAAAAAGACACTCGCGTAACTACGGAAAATAATGAGGCAAAGTGGACACCGAAACATCGCAGGTTGCAAAAAAGTACAAAACTGTTAAATTTGTGCAACTCACAAATAAATTGATAGCTGATCTGCCAATTTATTATGGACTGGCAATACGTCGAAACCCCAATTCAGCGGAGGGATCATTTTCACTATTTTCCATTATTCATATTATGGACTATTTTGCACTGATTCACCAACATCTTGTACTTGAGGG
>OX376374.1:63298800-63301300 GCA_947369275.1 Nemotelus nigrinus
CTAGTTGAAGTGAAAGTGGTTGCTAGTTGAAGTGAAAGTGGTTGAACCCGGTGTGCTACATCCTTTTTACGGACAAGTCGTGGATTCAACTGCATCACAAATCTAATCGACAGAAAACCACGGTGAGAACGAGCGATCTCGCAAATATTCTCGTAATACAACCCCAAAATTCGACTTGAAAGTCATGATAGATGGCGGAGTAAGCAGACGCGGAAAAAGCTAACTTCATTTTGGTGAGCAAGGAGCAAGGAACATATTACAGTGAACATATCCTTCCTGTTTTTTTTGCAATGCCTGAATAAACACCATCAATCTATAAAGTCTAGCGCATCAGAACCGCTAGAAAGCTAATTTTCGAAAATCTTTATTTTCCTGAGCAAATTTACAATATTTAGGAGACAAAAATTGCAGTAGCTGGCATCCCTATACTAATTTTTAGAGTAAAGTTCACCTATTGCTTGAATTTTGTTAAAATCTGCAGGCTTAATCGGAAGCTATAGGCTAAAAACTAGTTTTTTTTCTCAGCGATTTTTCCCCATGGCACCACTGCCACAGTCTTGCCCGCATTTCAAAATCACTTTTATCAGACTTGGTCCTAGCTAATTTCAACATGTCCTGTAAATTTCATATTGATCGCATTATCCAACCGTCAGTTCTCGTGAACAGAAGTTTCGAGTGCTAAAATAGAGGTAATTTGATCACGGGTTGCCGTTCTTGTTTACCGCGGGATTTTGAAATATTTGATTTGACTTGGTGGAAAAATTTCAAAATTTATCAATAGTTTGAATTTATTTTCAAAAATCAACAATTTTTCAGGAAGGTCGATGATTTGAAGGATTATTTTTATGAGCCTGCTGTAGCTATAGAGCTGCCCGCACAGTTATGAAAGTCCACGTGTGTTAAATTCTAGTCTAGATCAATACGCTCTAAAATTTCAAGATGATGCATTGTTTTTCTTAGAAGTTATGAAAAATCGAAATTTGAAAAAATATCCTTGCCTACTTTAAGGCACTCAGCGCCTACACACGGCTCAAAATTTATCACTTCTTTATCATAAGCAAACTTAAAACTTAATATTTACACTGCTTGGAAATATAGGAGTAGCTGAAAAATTCACTTAAATGCCCGCCGCCGCCAAAATATTTAAGATACATATCTGAATTTTAGCAAGTCATGGACCTACCTATTATACACATCTATGTCCTCCGAAAATTTCAGCTCAACCGGATCGGCGACTCCAGAGATTATCTCTCTTATCCATTTTGCTGATATATATATATATATATATATATATATATATATATATATATATATATATAATAAATATATATATATATATAATATATATATATATATATATATATATATATATATATATATATATATATAGACATATATATATATATATATATATATATATATATATATATATATATATATATATATATATATAGACATATATATATATATATATATATATATATATATATATATATATATATATATATATATATACATATATATATATATATATATATATATATATATATATATATATATATATATATATATATATATATAATATATATATATATATATATATATATATATATATATGACGAATTTTCGGCTATAAAAAAGTTATTTTAATGGTAGATGGAGCCAAGGTGCATATAGCATTGAAAATTGATGAGGCGGTTTATCAGCACTTTTCTAATGTGTGGTCCAGATTAATGGCGAGTGTCTTTAGATTCCAGACCGAAAATTGGTAGTCGCTGATTCGACGTATAAAAGTTGAAAGGAACGCAATTTCGGTAGAGTATGTTTGAAATTTATGTGAAAGATTGAGAAAGCGGATGTTAGTATGTATAGAAAACGAAGGGAGACATACTTCGTAATAATTATATATTATTGCTTAATTTGTATATTTAAAAATTATAACATTTACCCAATCTCTTTTTTCCCAAGAAACCCTAGGGCAGAAACTTTTGCGCCACCCTGTAGAATGAGGAACCATTGGCCTATTTAAACGATTCACTAGAAATATATCCGTAGCCATCGCAAAAACGTTGAAAATAACTTTTTTCTCAACTCTTTAAGGCTGGTACTGAGTTAATGGTGAAGCTTAATTTTGACAAGTCTCCATTACCTCGTCATTTTTTTGAGCGAACATTTTGACAACGCCGAAGAGCGAAGACACTGTTTATTTCCGACGGAGAAAATGTCGAGAATTTCAATTTTCGATCGATTTTCTTATCGGAAACACATTTGCACAATTCAATTTTCAAATTAAAAACCAAAAGTCACTTTTGAATTCAAAAAAAAAGAAATGCACATACTTAATTGGCGTGAAATGATTGAAGACATGTTTCAATGCCATCTACGTTTTCAAAGTGAAAGCAGCTTCAAAGCAACTTTTCATGCTAAGAACTGAATACAATTCTTGCTGATTTTCAAGCTGAATTTTCGCCAACACAGTACTATGCTTTAGGCGATAATC
>OX376374.1:63306300-63491300 GCA_947369275.1 Nemotelus nigrinus
ATGTTTTTGGTAAACATACAGCAGCGTTTACCTTATTCCTAAGTTCGCTGCAGATCTTAAACACCAGAATGTTTTTCATATTGAGAACTGAAACTATGTATATTAATAAGAATTAGACGTCATTAACTATTTGCTGCATTTGTAATCAAATTGTAGTGCTGAATATATGTTTAATTTATGAAAGTAAAATATGGATCCTTTTAGAGTTAGAAATATATGATGCTTCCCCAGAGCCGTTTAAGATAAATTTGGGGCCCTGGGCACTTTAAGATAAATGTGGCCCCTAAGACAGAGGGCTATTAACAACAGGATATAGAAAAAGACAGGAGCAGGTAAGCGAAATTCTAGATATACGAGTATTTACCTGTTATTTTTATATATTCAAAGTCATACTAATTCAATTATAATCCGGAAAAGTAACTTTTCAACCTTTATAAGGTTATAATTAAAAAGTCTCTGTTGATTGAAAGGGTACTTTCCTAGATTTTAGACGAGCATAATCACTTCGAAATAACTTTTTCAAAGTCGATCTCTTTAACCCTGGAATGGTACATGCGGTATATATTTCGTCGCTCATCGGCCAGTTGGCCACTCTGACTGCCATGAGGCTAGAAGCTATATAATTTTTTTATGTTTAATGATCATATAAAAAATGTACATAATATTATTGTTGCCTTCTTTTTAGTAAAAACATGTACCTAAAATCATCCAAAAATTTACCGTACCATTCTAGGGTTAAGCGCATCACATTCTATAGAGATCAGCAACAAACTGGTCAACCTTTCTTGAAACATTGTACTTCTTGATTCATTTTTTATTCTTTTCAATTTTGAGAAGGAACGTTCCCCACTGCAGGTAGTTACCATAATGCTTAAAAAGATTCGCAATTCTATTTCTACATTTGGAAACGTGTCGTCAATTTTGTCGTCACATTCCATTTCTAACTCTTTCTCGCTAACGTCGCTATGATAGATTTTTGTGAATTCTTTGCAATTTCGTCTCAACTCCTCGGGACTAAAAGCTGACTTATTTCGTTGTACGAATTCAATCGCTGTTTTAGATGAACGCTGAGAGTATCAACTCTGGGAATAAAAGTTTCTACTTTGAATTTCTCTTTCCCATTTATTTGGACTGATGGCGCAGAGCCATCAAATAATGTCTGACGTGAGCTTCTACTTCTTATTCTTTGAGATAGTTCCTTGTAATCACACTCCGGATTTCTCTCTTTGGCGCACGATTCGAAGTCATCAAATTTATCCGTTGATAATAGAATCATCCAGTGAAGTTAACAAATTAGTTGCAACGTCCATTGTTATAGTATTTTTCTTAAGATAAATAAGATCTTTTTTTTATCTATTCTTTCCAATATGGTGTTCAAAATGTTTGCCAGTAAAATAAATTCCAGGCTTTCCATTTTTTTTTTTGACAAACCAAGTGCTTCGTGCTCAATTTCTTGTTGCTGCTCTGCATGCTCCGCAATAGACGTCAAAGCTTCTATAGTTTGTTTTCGACTTTAATCTAAGACACTTACTGCATACTTTCAGCTCTGCACCAGTAGACCATCTGGTTTCAAAAATATTTTTAAGAACTTTTTTCTGAACCTAAATATTCAGTCTATGTATTCCATCGGTGGTCGATGTATTCCAACCCTATAGTTTCTGAAACGTTTAAATAAAAAATATTATTGCCTTTCGTACACACCCAGCGGCATGAAGACCTACCAAATTTAGAGAATGTCCCGCACATGGTACAAAGGTAGCAAATTCACTCTTCTCCTTGATTTTCGCTTGCAGACTAGCATCTTTTCCTGACATATTTGAAGCATTGTCATAGTTTTGCCCTCTGCAACCCTTAATTCTCTAAAAATTTCAGAATGATTCAATATTCTAATTCATGACCTTGAGTAGTTCCAGTTGGAAAACTGTTTTTTACTTATCGAATTATAAAAGTTAACTGGTCAGTATGAGACAGCCCGGCGTGCAGTCAGCGCTAATTGAAAAATATTTAGCTAACTTAACTTCATTTATAATTTCTTTAGGATATGTTTTCCCATTACGTCAATAAACTCATTACAAACATTGGCTAATAAATGAAAAATGTGTCCCTTTCCAGGATTCCCAATTTTTTTAGGTGATCTGCATGAAATTCATCAAATTCACTTAATAACTCCACGCATCTTAAATAATTTCCATTGTTTCCATCTAATAATTTCATTGCTACCTCGGAACGGAAGCTCTCACGATGCCAAAATTTTTAGAACTGCGAAAACCCGTTTAAGAACACTTTTCCAGAATCCACTCATTTTTAATTTTGACATAGTAAGTCTGCATCTACTCTACCATGAGATAACTATAAAAGCGGATAGATAGTTATCAAATATAGTCAGGTAATTATAGTTTAATTTTCGCAAAATAAATCTACTTATCGTTTGTTGATCTGGAAATAAGGGGCCCCATAGATCGCGGGGCCCTGTGCACGTGCATGCGCAAAGATGGCCCTGTGCTTCCCGATGGAATAGTGCTATTCGATTGCATTTTGAATGTTCAAAATGCTTCATATTCAAACTATACCTTCTGATTTATCATTTTTGTATTAAGTCTTTGAACTTGCTCTTCAAATAATACCATCTTTGGTAGAAGAATACTAATGTATCAACGGCGCAATGGCCTGAAAGGTGATGGTCGTATACAGAGGAAAAATATAATCAAGAGCATTTCGATAAGAAGTTCTACATAATTAGTTCACGGTAAAATACTCAATTATACTATAACTCTCAGATTTTCAAAAATCGTTGAAATCAAGATTTAGTTTCAGTCACGTGAACATTATTTCACTAATTTTTCCATCATAAGCTATTACTTATCAATAGTCTAACCACAACTTGTACTTAACAGAATACTCTATAATAAACAAATCTTAACATGATATCCTGGAATGTTTGCACAAATAGCAAGGCCTTCCCACAAGATACACGAGTAGAAATTTAATTCCTTCAAGCATTTTCAAATTAATAAATTCGGTAGAAAACAAACGATTTCCGTAAAATGGTTCGACATAAAAGCATGCTTTGTTTCAACTCTCATTAGATGCGACCCCGTTTATTGAAACGTTTCTCTCAGCTTTTTCCTTTTTGACAAGGAATTCTGCTCACAACACCTAAATTCCGTGAAACAATTAGCAGACTAAATTGCTTGTGAAAATCCTGTCTTTATGTAATTAATAGGCCGGCAAACAAACTGGCGAACAAAGAACCAAAAACCTTGGCTAGGAATGTGTACGTGTGTGCATGTATGTATGTGCCTTACACGACATACTATTGAAAGGCGAAATGATGAGGAAGTGAGCTCGAGTGGTTGATTGTAAGTTGTAAGCGCTCCACAACAATGTCGAATGCGTCCTAACGTAAATAGAAACCACCCAAGGACGTTTTCGTCTTGCACGTTGTTCCTATTGCTTTTCTTACAAGTCGCTTGCTTTTATGTACCAGACTTAGAAGCAGGACCGGCAGCTTTCTTTGAGAAAGTCTTTTTAATTTCCAGAATGCAATGAAAGCCAGACAATACTGTACGGGCACATTGTAGACTGACAGGGCTCTGACTCGTAGACTTGTAGTAAAGGAGTAATAATTTGACTTGGTTGGTTCTAATGTAACTTGTTTACAACTAGTAGTCCTCTTAGTTGCTTTTTGAATCATATACAATTCCGTTATGAAAATATGGTATTCTTTCCATTTGAACTAGTGATGCGCGATTACGAGATATTAAAATCGATTGTTTCGATTGTTCAAATATCTCGAAACATCTCGATTATTTAAGTTGGACTCGATTGTTGCAATCGAGATAATCGAGACAATCGCGCGATTCGAGATAATCGAGACAATCGAGCGATTCGAGATAATCGAGACAATCGAGCGATTCGAGATAATCGGCCGACTCGAGATAATCGAGACAATCGAGCGATTCGAGATAATCGGCCGATTCGAGATAATCGGCCGATTCGAGATAATCGAGCGATTCGAGACAATCGAGGCAATCGAGACAATCGAGACAATCGAACATCTCGCAATGGATCATTCGGTCGGTCAAGTCATCGACAATCGGTTGACGGCAATTGAGTGAGCCATAAAGCACGTTTCGTTGGCGCAGCCAATAAAAAAATGTTCAAATATTTCAGCAAAAATATTAAGTGTTATTATTTGATCAAACTGCAATTTTTTGGGAAATATTGATGTATAGAAGGATATGTTTATCTTAAGTTAAAATTAAGATATCTTTAACTCTTTGGTGGCGGTGGGCATGTTAGTGTTTAAGCACACCAGTATACACAGTACGCTTGTAGAACCGCTTGTGAAGAATAGATTTGAATGGATTGGATATACTATTTAGTAGATTTTTTTACGTGTGCATACATATGGAATGTAATGATCAGATATGCATGGAAATTTGTATGGCTAGCATTTATCATGTATAAATGGCTGGTAGTTTTGCTAAAACTATTAAGTCTGATCAAAGTGTATGATCAAATTTTATATGAAGTTGAGTTTTGTCATGGTGTTAAGTATGTTAAAATAAAATCTGCTTTTAGATAGTGCAGTTTGAAAGCATATCATTTATCCAGTATTTTCGTACTTGCGAGTATTTTATTCAAATATTCAAAAAGTTTTTAGGGCAAAAGTACCTGAAATCGGCCAATTTTGGGTTAGAGTGGTTTCGGGCATAACGGGCCAAGACCTATTGCTGTGATACAAAGATTTCGGTTTTGTAGGGGAGTAAGGGGTTTTTTGGCCATAGTTTGGCAAAAACTGCCTTTACCGCGCTTTCAATGATTGAAAGTGGTCGGGGAGTACAATATTGATATTTTAAGGATGAAAAAATTTTTATGGGGAAAATTGGGCAAAAACGTCGAAATTTTCCAAATTTTTTTTTTTTGCGTAGCTTGAGTTCCGGGACATTTCTGAGCTGTTTTGGGGGAAAGTCCATACAAGTCTGGGAAAAAGTGGCCTAGTTTCGAAGATACGGCATAATGCACAGCCGGAGAAGCCAATCATCGAACCAAAAAGGATCTGAACCTTTTCTTATTTAGCACTTTTAGCGCTACTTTTCCGGTCGGTTTTCCGGCGGATTTCATTTTGTCATATCTTCGAAACTAGGCCACTTTTTCACAGACTTGTATGGACATTTCGCCAGAAACAGCTCAGAAATGTCCCCGAATTCAAGCTACGCAAAAAAAAAAATTTGGAAAATTTCGACGTTTTTGCCCAATTTTCCCCATAAAAAATTTTTTCATCCTTAAAATATCACTATTGTACTCCCCGACCACTTTCAATCATTGAAAGCGCGGTAAAGGCAGTTTTTGCCAAACTATGGCCAAAAAAAACCCCTTACTCCCCTACAAAACCGAAATCTTTGTATCACAGCAATAGGTCTTGGCCCGTTATGCCCGAAACCACTCTAAACCAAAATTGGCCGATTTCAGGTACTTTTGCCCTAAAAACTTTTTGAATATTTGAATAAAATACTCGCAAGTACGAAAATACTGGATAAATGATATGCTTTCAAACTGCACTATCTAAAAGCAGATTTTATTTTAACATACTTAACAGCATGACAAAACTCAACTTCATATAAAATTTGATCATACACTTTGATCAGACTTAATAGTTTTAGCAAAACTACCAGCCATTTATACATGATAAATGCTAGCCATACAAATTTCCATGCATATCTGATCATTACATTCCATATGTATGCACACGTAAAAAAATCTACTAAATAGTATATCCAATCCATTCAAATCTATTCTTCACAAGCGGTTCTACAAGCGTACTGTGTATACTGGTGTGCTTAAACACTAACATGCCCACCGCCACCAAAGAGTTAAAGATATCTTAATTTTAACTTAAGATAAACATATCCTTCTATACATCAATATTTCCCAAAAAATTGCAGTTTGATCAAATAATAACACTTAATATTTTTGCTGAAATATTTGAACATTTTTTTATTGGCTGCGCCAACGAAACGTGCTTTATGGCTCACTCAATTGCCGTCAACCGATCGTCGATGACTTGACCGACCGAATGATCCATTGCGAGATGTTCGATTGTCTCGATTGTCTCGATTGCATCGATTGTCTCGAATCGCTCGATTATCTCGAATCGGCCGATTATCTCGAATCGCTCGATTGTCTCGATTATCTCGAATCGGCCGATTATCTCGAATCGCTCGATTGTCTCGATTATCTCGAATCGCTCGATTGTCTCGATTATCCCGATTGTCTCGATTATCTCGATTGTCTCGATTATTCTCTCGATTATTTTGGCGCATCGATTGCGATTCTCTCGATTGCGATTATCTCGATTGTTTTGTGGCGCCGATTGCGATTATCTCGATTGTTAAAATATCTCGCAATCGCCCATCACTAATTTGAACATAAACTAAGTAAATTTATTGCTTTACTTTGCTTGAACTAATAATATATTAAGTTTTCGGGCTATGTAAGTATATGTAACACAGTTAAAGCGGACATTAGTATAAAACTCTGTGTTAGGAGTCAATAATTATGCCTAATTTTTGAGAAAATTGACTTGATGAAAGATGCTTTTCAGCTGCTTTGTGTGCGCCAAAGGGTAACCAGAATGACTATCTGTCTTTCCTATGCTACCTCCTACGTATCCGATAAGATTGCGTATGATACGAATGAGCAGCATATTCACATCGTGGTTCTTGGCAAAGCAAGCATTTGGTTCCGTATGTCACGAAAGTATTATATTTAAGTGGATGAAAATCATATCCTTTTTCTAGGAGTATGGTTCGACTGTCAACAGACAGATCTACATAATTGATGTTTATACCATTAAAGGGCTTGCGACGTCAAGAGGGTTTCAAAGGTCTATCATCAGTTGTAATTTCTACAAAAATTCATCTCTTTATGCCACAAAAGCGAGCCTAAGTTAAAGTCTTCTATTAAGCAAACGGCAAACTATTATTTGCATTAAGGCCGGCGATACATGTAAACGCCTGAATTTAGACCGTTTTTCAGAGGCTTATTTAAAATAGAAGGAATAAATGAATAGTTTTGAAAATGATCATGTTTATTCATTGCATATTAAAACGCAAGAACCTGATTTAATTTTTTTTCAAAATGGCCGCCGTAGTAACCAATCTCCTGAGACCGTCGCAACGAAAGGCATCAATCGGCGGGATTTTCAGCATCAGTTACAGCAACTTGAAACCAACAAAATAGATTGGAGTGTGTTTGTTTGTGTGCATCTTCTAGTTGAACCAAGAAAAAAAAATAAAAAAATCGTGAATTAGCACGCCTCATAAAAAAAATACGATTTTCACCCTTTTTTTCGACAGTTTTTGGGTCGAATATGCTAAATATTGTAAAATTTTTTTTGGCATTATCGAGGTTTAACTAGAAGCTTATACTATAGAGAAAACGTGTGCCACGCTTCATAAGAATCGGTTGAGGATTATTTGAGTTATTTCGTCCGCCAATTTAAAAAAATGTCGTTTCGAGAAAAACGCGTAGTTTTGACACACAGAAACTCTATGATTACAGCGACTTCCCAACTAGTCAGTTATTCCAGGCCCACACAGAAGTCCTTCAGCACGTTTATTTTTTAGATGTTGATTTAACTATTTATGCAAAAAAAGAAACTCGAATTTTTGAAAATTTTACATGTATCGCCGGCCTTAAGCCAAGATCTGCTATAATCACCTGCTATAATCACCTAATGAGCTAAATTAAAACGTTATTTTGACAAATGGAACATCGAGCTAAGCAGCAAGAAAAATTAATTTCGTGTATATTGCAATTCATTCAAGTATGGGTTGTCTTAATATTTGCAGCAGCCCAAAATATCTCTCCATATCGTTCAACAGATTCTCGATCCTGACAGTCATGGCAGATGCGGTGATATTCGAACGGAGGAACTCTTGTTTCTGGTCAAGCAAGTTTAATAGCCCGGTATTTTGAATATGGCCGAGGGAATTGGCTTAGTTGGGAGACTAGTCTGAAGCCACTTAATGATTGATAACGTAAGATTATAAACCAAAAAGTGGACGCAGAAACAAGTAATTATATCTTGAAGGCGACCAATCGGCTGAATCACACTTCAAAATCTCATCATTCCACCAATAAACTACTTACCTTTGACGAAAGCGTTTGCTCCCGGGAACCGAAAACTTGTAAGCTCCTCGAATCTCACATCATTTCCCACAGCAATCTCTACTTCATTACGGATCGGTGAGATTCGAGTGAATAGAGAATCCGTGTAGAGAAGTCTTGACAGCCAATATGTACTTTTTCTACATTAGTAATCCAAATAGTAGAAGTGGAGTTGACATCGACGGTATAACTTTCCACCATTAGCCCCTTTGATCCTCTCGCGCACAAAGCATGTTAAAGCTACCTTTCTGCCATTTCTCGCTAAATGTCAAATTGGAGGGGAACTATTTGGATTTGACCAGATTTGACATTTAGCGGACAAAAAATGACTACCATCCAGTTCAATGTAAATCTTATGGGCGTGCCCACTCCATTTATACTACCACACTGGCCACGACCCCAATTGCATCTGACAGCTAAGTGGATGGCTTTCTACTCTTGGAAGGCCCAGTTATCTGTAAGATATGAGCTTGAGGAAGTGTTTAGCTAACATGCAACGACGCGGATTCCCCTAGAGTGCACTCATTTCTCCTCTTTTACTTTTTCTTGGCCTTGAGTGCATATTTGAACACCATACATGCACTCGATTCTTTTTTATGTAGAGCACACATTGAAGATCTGTAGAGCAACTTGGCCTTATGACCCCTCTAGCTATCTTTAACGCTCAAGTCGTGGCGCTCAAACAGTGGCCTTTGCAGTTACTTCTAATGTGGTGGTAACCCACACATCGATAGCAACGCACCACTTGCAACAACCTTCTGATTTCAGCACGTACTATCCTCACCGTCTATTGGGCAAACTTGGGGATTCTGGCAGTTGGGGTATTTTTCAATTCCACCACAGCTTTTTTTGTTTCCTGAAATTAAGGGGAAAAAGAGTTATTTTAATCTCACTGGCTTTTTCTTATCTAACTTTTTGCCTTATAGTTGTTTGCTAACTCCTCTCATGCTGTGGGATAATTAAGGTTGATGAGGTCGATTTCGACTTCAGGCACCATGAGTTTTAACACTCTTTTGTAATCTTTAAAGGTCCGTATCGAGTCCTGCAGATTTGTGCTACTTTTCGACACAATCTAACTGATTTGGTGACACATAGAACATTATGGACTGACCCTAGCGTTTCCGGAATGTGGCGTCCATTTTCTTCTAACAGCGTCTTCCTTCTTTTTGCTTTCAAGCGCTACTTTGCTGTGGTGCATTCAGTTTCAGATGGATCTCTTTCTTTCTAGCAGTTGCTCCCGTAGATTTACCCTTTTTCTCCACCACGGTTGCTCAAATCACAGAATCAGTGGCAGGAGCTTCTTTTCTGACCCTGGCCTCCTACGTCTCTTCTTAGCTTGACTACGCGCCCCTTTTTGTTAACCCGCAATTAGCGACTCTTTTGTTAGCCCTTAGTGACACCTAGTTTAAGTATGGGTATATCTTTATGAGCGGTTTAATGCTCCAGTCATGTCCTCTGGTCTTCTATCATGAATTGTAATTATTATGAATTAAAAATTTGGGGCTGTGATGAAAGTTATGCGTACATCATCATGAATTTATGTTAACATTTAACTTTAAATACTGTATCTCTATTGCTTAATATGTTTAGAACTGTTTCACAATCCTCACTTTTGATTAACTCGTCACTTTTCACACAAAGTATTTCTATTTCAACAAGGGCCATAGTACATTAAAATCATTTGAAAAATTACAAAAAAATTTATATTTAATTATTAACGGATTAACATGAACAAAATCAAATAGAGTTTTGATCATATGATCATGAGAGCATAGGTAATAGACATGCCTTGCTTATTTTTGTCTGCTTGTCTTGCGAAATGCCCAGCAGTAAGACTATGTTGTGGTGATCCTTGGACAAAAAGAGATCTGAGTCATGACCAAATCTTTGTGCACTGTCATGTCTGTATCAGTGTACATCAATTATACTGCTGCCCAACCATTTCTGTGTTATGGACATGAAACCCAAATCCAAGGAAGAAGGAATGGGTTAAGGGGTTTTCCAAAGGAACAGATTCTGTGGATATACATACCGATGGTTCCAAATTGGAAGGCAGAATGGAGTGTGGTATATTTTCTTGAAGCTTTTCTTCAGTCTGTTGGATCACTATGGTGTTTTTCAAACGGAGGTATTGGCGGTTGACTTACTTTGAAGGTTGACATGCTTTCGCTGGAAGTGCTCTACAGTCTCCCGATTAGCATTCCGAAGGCTTCAGTTGAACTTACCATCCGACAAAAATTTCAAAGGGGCACTGTGAAAAACCTACCTTTAAGATCGACGACTGGACAATTGTGGCGAACTTATCAAAAGGATCACATTAACGAGCTTTGCGTTTTCGAAAAAGGGGTCCCAGTGCGTTTTCAATGAAAACTTTTCTTCTGCTTTCTTCTAATGAATTTGCTACATCAGAACAAAGTTAATGGGATAGGTTGATCTCTACGTGAAATTATATTCTCAATGTATTCTCTGTATTCTCTGCTTTGATAAGCGCTTGAGCCGATATACGTTGTTTATGCTATTTTATAGACTAAAAGGGAACCGTGAGTAAAAATTAATAACCTTTATTAATAAATGATTTCGTTGGATATACATTGAGGATGTTAAAATTTATCGCAACTAATGTACATAAAAATTAATGATCTCCCACTCCAAGTGGTCACATCAGTCAAGTATGCATTATTAGCTAATGTCTGATGAGAATCAGTGCATATTTTTGATACCACTTAGTTAAAAAAAAATCAATTTGAATCATCCCACACGAACAATTCCACAGATTTATATATTTAAAGAACGAATTTATTGCGGACGGAATAGATTTTCATCAGCATCGAGGAAAGCTTCCCACTTGCTAATCAACATGATATCTACAAATGATTACAAATTACTATCTATGATGACTAGGACATGTCATATAAAGTGTTTTTCAAGTTTCAAAGCTTTCCTAAAGAATACACCTCGGAATTCATAAATATTATTTCTACCAAATTTTATTCAGAATGAAATGATTAATGTCCAAGTAGTCTTTCATATATGATTTTCGCACAAAAAAACAAACCCGAAAACGTTCGTATTCTTTCAAAAACACTTCTTTTTCCCAACATTCTGCACTAATCGTCAGTGCGATACAAGGAAACTAAAACTAGACGTAGATAGATAATACGCCTCGAGCATGTTAGCGAGATGAACGAGTATTTAATGTTCCCGTTCTAAACTGCTTCCTACCGTTTGACAAATGATCCATGCAACGCGCGTCAACTTCCATACATTTCATTCTTTGGGGCATCCATGACAGTTGACAAGTAAATTTATCTGCGCACCCCACCAGAAACAGTTCAAATTATGGCTACATCTCCGCTCAGCGAAAGAAGAGCGATGGTGGAACAACTCGATCTCACCCTCTGATGTCGCTAATTAAAGTTCAATTGTAGGGAGAAATTCACCTACGTAGGTCACCCATACAACAGAAGCCGGGGCTGCGCTCGTATCTCGCTTACACGGGGTTGATGGATGACATTCCTTATTTCAGCAGCTCTGTATAATGGAAATCGTCGTTAATCGAAGTAGATTGCTTTGCAATGAGATTAGACTGGCACGTACCGAGAGACCATTTAAGATATTCAGACATAAGGAGAGCTTTGTAAAAAAACATGCACTCGGGTCTGATAAATAATGGAATAAGACGGCGACACAAGGCCCCGAGAATATTTCTTCTAATTCGTATATGAAACCAATATGTGTTGCAAGGTCATTCAAGGACTCAATCTGAAGTAAAAAGGGGGAACAGTGTAGTGTTTTACAAATATATTATGCATCTTGCAAGGGAAACTATAAGAACCATTTAAAAATTACAAAAAATAATAATGTTGGTGCTGCAGTCTCTGGTTAAAACACAAATACATCGTTGATTATGGTGGCAACAACAAATACTTTGATACATATTTCAAAACGACCAATGTTGCTAAATCATTTGCTTTAAATCAAATAGCATACCTGGCTTACTGCGTTTTCAATACAGTTCGAACGAATCAAGATAATACAGTATTTCAACAAAAAATAATGCAAAACAACCTCATTATCGGTATCATGAAAATCAAATCAAATCCCAAACAAAAACAACCCAAGAATTAAATTCGCATCGCAGAATAATAAAATTGTTATAATGTTACGTTCATGTCGTAAAAATGCTCACCACATTATCGGAACGCCATCACTCTTGTTTTCGTATCGGCTAGCCGCCCCAAAACTCACTCGAAAGAAATTCAAAAGCCTATAAAAATGTTAAATTTGCAGATTTTTGTATTGGATGCCGGAAAAGAAATGTTTGATAGCCCAATTTATGCCGTTCATAACATAAAAGTCAAACAGAAAAATAAAATCCCAAAGAATGTCCAACACTTTTTTTATGAAAATCCATCATTATCTGAAGCGATAACCCTTCTATCCTGGATCATCCTGTAAAATAGAGACAAATAAAGCAGGATGTTCGACTCTATCCGATAAAGATTTATGGGTAAACGGTTCCCTTAAAATAAATATCCATATCCCAACAGTTCTAGCGCTTGGGCAGCTTGTGCGGAATTTCGGTTGTAGTGGAGGGAGAGCATCGAGAAAATGGATACTCGAATCTGTCAGAGGATTTCAATGGCGAGAAGGCGGCATACATCTTTTTATGTTAACACAAAACGGTTCATTGATGTACCGAAATGGTACTGTTTTGAATCTGAAACTGTCCGCATTGAGAAATGATGACTATCCCGAATGGTCCAAGTCCACATATGTTGAGTACTTGGAAGAATCATTTCTCTTTCTTGCTATACTTCGTCACACAACATCACGTTTTGCGGAAGGAAATAGAATGAACATCAAGTTTGAATGACATTTTCGATTTATGACCGTGCACGGTTCGAAGCTTCTCCTCAAGACTGTTACGAATAAAATCAATCAGATTAGGGACTAGAGGATATTTATGTTTGGAAAAACAATAACAAAAAAAAAAAACATACATCTAATATACTCGCACATTAGGAGTATCATATTAAATATTTAATTTTGCTTTTTTTTGAACAGTCAACCTAGTTTTAATGTAAAATTGGCCTTTTGTTATCTATCGTTGGAATTGGTTACTTGAAAGTGCTATGCAACTGGCTCATTCTCTGTTGGACGGTCGGCCGGTTTGAACGTCAAGTGTTGTGGCTTGTTCCTAGTTTGATCTCGGAATACAAACTATCACTCACATGGTTTTCAAAAGTCTTGATAGGACTCTTTCGCACTGCATAAGTGAAAAGCTATTAAGCTATAAAAGTTATTAGTTATACATGGAAACTGTGTTTGTACTCCAGTAAATTTTTCATAGCGTCGTGAGTAAAATTTTTAGTCGCTTCAAGTGCAGTTTGTAGTCGAATTTTATTTGGTTTAATTATTTTGCCCACAATAATTAGTTGGTACTATTGAATTTTATACTAACTTAAGGTTACCAGGTAAATATTTCCCTCTTTTGGTAAACGATCCTGACCAATAATTATATTAAAAGTCTTTTAGTGCTACAAAAGCTGGATAATATGGCATCTGATGAGAAACTGTTTGATGCTTTGGTTCAATATGGAGTGGGAAATTTGCATAAATTTGGGAAACGATCCTGACCCATAATTATATTAAAAGTCTTTTAGTGCTACAAAAGCTGGATAATATGGCATCTGATGAGAAACTGTTTGATGCTTTGGTTCAATATGGAGTGGATAAAACTCTGACGACCTAGGCATCGGAATTGCCCAGAAACAGGCCAGTTGAAGCCACCTTTTTGGAGACCAAAGAGGAGAGAATAGTTTTAACTGGAACACCACACGGAGGACTATATATCTACTCTTTTCTGGATCCTTACAGTCAACGGAATGCTGGAGAATTTAAGACCCAGTGGCTTTGAGGTGGTGGCGTATGTCGATGACATTGTGGTACTTATGAAAGGTGCGTTTCCACAAACTTTGTCGAATCTTATGCAACCGGCGCTGGACCGGTTTCAAATCTAGGCCATCGGGCAAACTCGACAAAATCGGAGCATGTTCTTTTCACAAGGACAAACAGGATGCCGACTGTTTTCACACCTAGTTTCAATGGAATAACATTAGAACTTGTTGATAGTGTTAAATATTTGAGTCTTATACTAGACGGGAAACTGAACTAGAGGGCTAATGTTAAGCACCGTATAAGTAAGGCTCGTGCAGCACAGTTTGCGTGCCGGCCTGCCTACTCCAATACCTGGGGTCTTAAAACAAACACAGCCTACTACGTATTCACATGTGTGCGATTTTTGTGTATGAAGCGATCGTGTTATGAAAGACAGCGGAGAGTAAAACCAACATCAAGGAGCTAACAAAATTGCAAAGATTAGTTTGCATATGTATTACAGGCGCTTTAAGAACCGGCCCAATAGCTGGGTTGGAAATGATTCTGGGACTTGTGTCTCTGGATCGATTCATCTTCAGGCGGCAACACGTACTAAAAGTTCCGGCATGTGGAACAATTCAAATTAGTGGGGCTACAGCGGTATTCTTAAAGAATGGCACAGAAGATTTGGGCTCGTTGCGAAAGACACGGACCACATGGGGCAAAAAATACAAATATACAAAATAATACATACCAGGACAAGATATCCTCAAGAACAGACTGGAAGAAACTGGAAGCTACCGCCAATTATAGCGTCTGGATTTACATTGACGTGTCAAAGGCGTACACATGAGTTGGATCGGGTGTCTTTTCTACGGATTTGAGCCTAAACATGTGGTGTAGACTGGCGGACCATGCTAATGTCTTTCAATCTGAAGTATACCATATACGCATGGCAGTTGAGTCTTTTAGCAGAATATCAACCAAACCAACAAAGATTTGCGTCGAAAGCAGGGCAGCCATTCTCGTTCTTGCGTCTTACAGATGTTCTTCAAAAACTGTTAACGCTTGCAAAGTGGCTCTCAATGAAAAGGTAAGGCATATTTTTATCCGGATTATGTGGGTGCCAGGGCATAGTGGGGTCAAATGCAACGAAAAACCCGATGAATTGACGAGGAAAGGTTCAGGACCTAATAATAGCCCATGCATCACCGTACCACGGTCAATTCCTGACACCACAAGTAAGTTAGATACTATCATATGGTCCAATCTAAAGTCCGAATGGGAGAACAGGATAGACTGCAGGGTAGCCAGGACATTATGGCCATCACTTGATCCAAGCAAAAGCAGGAAACTGCTCAATCTCAGCAGAAACTGTTTGAGAGCGACAGTCGGCTTGCCTTACCGCATCTCATGCGAACGAAATGGGACTGACATCCATCAATTCATGCAAGAGGTGCAAGATGGAAGAGGACACCATCGAGTACACTCTCTGCGATTGTCCGGGCCGAAAATGTAAACGCATCAAGATTTTTGGTTCTTGCCACTTTCAAGAATTAACAGAGGTGGCTAGTACCGCCACGTTGAGTCAGCTGATTCAGTTTGGCAAAGCGGTCATTTGGCAACTGCAGTAAGCCAGCAGAAGGTGCCAAATGGGCTCAAACTGGCGGCATAGTGCTTGACTTTTACCTAACCTAACTTCGACGCTGTCATCAGAATATAATGAAAATAAGTAACAAGTGTTTATCTTCCCTGAATTGAAGTGAGACTAATATGTATTTACATCATCTAAGAAGTATCCTGGCCCATCTATAAGGTAGAAGCCCAGCGACCATGGAATAAACAATCGCATAAATTATGGCATTTTTAGCTCTTTAGCTGCCAGTGGTTTGGCTATGTTGCTAATAATTGCTATGTCTAAGGCGATTACATCTTAATGTGCACAAAACAACGAAAAGAAAGTTTAAAATGGAGAAAACCATCCAGTTACTGGTGATATCTACGAAATCTCAGGAGCCTGAAGAACACGTTTGTGCAGGAGGCGAGAGCAAAAACCACACCTGCGATACCTTAGTCCAAACTCAAATTCCCAGCACCCACCAACCCTACTCAATATCTCACAGTCGGTTATCATGGATCAGAATAGTTCCAAAACATGATGAAGCATTTAACGGAGAAAATGATGCAACAGACTTTAATGGCCATCACTGAACCTGGTGAGGTATGAGAAGCAATTGAACTGGAGTTGAGCTACAAAGATATTTCATGGTCAAGTGTATCAACTTGTATCTCCCCGACGACTTACTAATACACTTTGGGAAAGTTCAAAATCATGTTCTAGATTTAGGGCTGTCGCAGAACTTTCTTCTTAATTGACGACTGACCCTTCTCGATGAGCTCTATTGCGACCACAAGCCGGTACTCTTAGTAATGGAAGACGTTTACATCGACAAACAACTTCGAATGATAAAAAAAAACTATTTGGAAACCATTTCGCATGGTAATGTCAAACGCATGTCCAAGAGAAGCACTCAAAACTACCAGCAACATAAGCAGAGCAATCGAATTTCAGACAGGAAAAATCAAGCAGCCAAAAGAGGAGAATATGACTCAAATTCCGACAAAGAGACATAACATTTACGCACCCCCAAGATACATAGAAGAGCTCTTAAGGAGCAGGAATACAACACGAAGAAGAGCTAAGATTGGCGGTTTTAGCATTAAAATGGAAAAAAACCAGTTTACCAACACCATCTGCTGTCGAATGGCACCCATCCGCAATGAGAGCGGATGCTACTTTTTCCAAATTGGCAAAGCATTTTAAGTAAAAAAGTTAACTCAGCATGCCCCAATACGAGGATATGGCTTCATTATTTGATTAAACTAGAACTGAACTTCATTTGATTGATAGCATATGGCTGATTCATCTTTCGAGCATACACTGCAGAATACAACTGACATAATAAATGCAATCTTTCAAACGAAGAGCCTTTGAGACGTCTTGAAGGTGCTGATTGTAATCGTTGTACCCTAACAGGGAAATCCACTAGGTTGAAGACCATAAAGTGTCCTTGTCTCCGTAGGTGAAAATTCTTTACGGGTTCTAGTGGACTGGCAAACTGAGAAAGTTGTAAACTGACCAACTGAAAAAGTTAATCCATCATCGTTAAGGTATAGTTACGTTTCAAAAAACAACAATTCACTGAGCTCCAGCTCACAAAGTAGTGCCACATATATGTACGAGGTTTAATCATTGAAAATCAACAGCTTTGGTTATGTTTAATATTCCTGAGGCATTTGACAAAGTCTGGCATGCAGAGCTAATTCTCAAAATGCTTTATAATCTATATCTCGCTACTGGTGATTCAACTAAGAGCATCTTTTCTAGAGTGCAAAATATTTAATGTAAGAATAAACAACCACTTCTCCATACTGTGACGAAAAGAAGGTAGAGTCCCGCAAGGTTCACCACTCTTACCAATATTGATTTACCAAATATGCCAAATATAGCTGAACTTAATAGTCCTGTACGCCGAAAACTCGCATATTTTGTATATTTCAAGCATACAGATGCTTTATTTTCGAATCTGCGTTTATAAAGCGGTACTTTTGGAACATTAAAATAAAAAATACAAATAAATACAATACAATGGTAACGGACACGAAAACACCTTGGACTGACGTTGGAGAGAATACTGTTTTGGACAAGTTCTGTGCCCCAATTACATACATGACATACATTTTGTGGGGGCATTCGACAAAACAGTCGTCGAGACGTTCAGCAAGACATAGGGTGAACGTGGCTTATCTTATGAAAGGATACCTACCTACACGATATTCATATCAGTACACTTAAACTTAGCACCCTTCTGTATAGTGTGAAATTTAAGTAGTAATATTGTTTAGGTAGGCAGAATTTTCTCCGTTCAGAAATTTGTTTAATATTCCAACAGTGTGCCTTGTACCCCTCCGTACGCATGCATTTTGTCCGATATGATTCATCTTGCCCATGATTTCATGGGCAAACCAAATAGGTTTTTAAATATTATCGGAGCCAGCACCATACCTTTTTTCAAATCTGTTTGACTCGATGCGTAAAACCAACATCATTTTGAGCGGCACCGAGGTAGGACGAGACCATCATAAACACCCAGAAACCCCCAGGAAACGCTCATTATATCCTCATAAAACAGTCGAGAGCCAACGAGGAAGCCATTTACACACTCGTGCTTGCCATAAAAAGGCGAGAATAGACCAGGAGACCATTTACACTCTCACCTGGTGAAAATTTGCCATGTCTCGGGAAGAGTGTAATTGAAGCTTTAGAGAAAACAAAAGATACTGAATAGTCTCTAATCGATAACTAGATTCAGCAAGCTGCACATGATCAACAAGACTTTGCTATACAAACAAAAACACCGATACTCATAAAGGGTATCTGTCATTGCCTCATTGCCTTAGGAAAATTTTGAGATAACCATGGTACCCAGGACCTCCTAGCATCAAAAAAGATATCGACGAAGCTAGGAGGTCCTGGGCAGATGAATTATCCTGTGCAATAGCAAGGCAGTCCTGGGTAACCATGGATGCGCATCGAACCAGGCAGCTTTAAGGCTTAACTCGAAGCGCTCTACGATGCACTGTCGGAGTTCTTACGGGCCACTGCCTCATAGGACGACATGCACAACAATTGGGAGTGCAGTTTAACGATTTCTGTCGGAGTTGTGGCTCTGAGGATAAAGAAGAGTCCGTTCGCCACCTCTTGTGTCAGTGCCCGGCGTTGGCAAGGAGAAGGTTGGCGGCAATTGGTGCTCCCTTTCTCTCAAACCTGACCGAGTTTTCCCTGGTCAATTTAAAGGGGATAACGCGATTTGTCAAGGGAAGCAGATGGTTTCCCGAGTTCAGTGAGTAGGAGAGAGTCACAAATTAGTGTGGCATCACAACGGGCCTCTCTTGTGCCTATATGTGTCAGTCGGCAGACCTCTGTGGACCGGCAGCCACTTTAACCAAAGGGGCATTTCACGTGAAGCGGACAACGAAAAAAAGTCGATGTTCTGGATTTCGTTCATATTGTACATAATGGTACCTCTAGAAGATATGAATGAGGCTTAGTTGCCGAGTTATGAGCTTCTGAATAACTGACGAAATTGGTAAAAGGTTTGTTTTTGGAAGCGGATTCTGAGATTCAAAACAAAATCTAAAAAAAACATTAAACATATTGATTGTAATAGAAAATTAGCTGTTCTTTTTAATTTTGATATTAAATTTGAAAAGCAAATTTTTTTTCCTAGGTGGAACCGGAAGTAGACACTTAAACTCGTAATTTGAATAATTTGGACCAGGTTAATTTTGTTTATTTTTATAACAAAACAAAGCATAAAGTATATTTATTTGAAGAGAATGGGATGGCCAGTAGTTTAAATTATCATAATTTCTTTTCTGCTAATATTCTTGGAATTTTTCTTAGGTCTTTAGCCTTCCGATGAAACTTCAAATCGAATGGATTGAAACATCGATAGCCGCGCGGAGATATAATGCACATAATTAAGGCTCCTTAACTTATCAACGAAAGTAATAGTCATTGGAAGCGTTGACCAGTAACTCGAAAAATAACGGAAAATTTGAATTGGCTTGGCGTCAAATATATTATATACGCGTCATTTATTTTAATTAGGTTTTTATGGGAAAATAAAACCTTTTTCAAATAAGAGATAGCGCTACTAATCACATTTTGATATCAATTTTTGTTTTTGAGCCAACTAGCTGTCCTAAGCAAGCTTTCGGTACTACGCCCCATACGACTTGTATGTATTGAAATTCACCTACCTCCTAAACTACTGGCCATTCCATTCTAAAACTTTAATGATAAAATAAGTATACTTTAAGCTTTGTTTTGTTATAAAATTAAACAAAATTAACCGAGTCCAAATTATTCAAATTACGAGTTGGAGTGTCTACTTCCGGTTTCACATAGGAGAAAAAATTATTTTTCAAATCTAATATCAAAATTAAAAAGAACAGCTAATTTTCTATACCAATCAATATGTTTAATGTTTTTTAGCTTTTGTTTTGAATATCAAAATCCGCTCCCAAAAAAAACCTTTTATCAATTTCGTCAGTTATTTATAAGCCCATAACTCGGCAACTAAACCTCATAGAACCAAAAACTTGTGCATCCACATTCATATCTTCTAGAAGTACCATTATGCACATTATGAACGAAATCCAGAACCTCGACTTTTTTCGTTGTCCGCTTCACGTGAAATGCCCCCTAATCTAACCTAACTTATGGTACGTTAGGAAGATAGACAATTAAGAACTGAGAATTGAGACAGAAGACATATACATTAACCTTTTTCAACAGACGAAACAAATATTCTCGTACTATCGTTAAATATCTGCAAAACCAAAAAACATTTCTTAATAAATCGCACCAGAGCCCGAGACAGCTAAGGAAATAGTGCGCCCACTCAGAGAAGGATATCAAAGTGCTGAAAATTCTACCTTCAAATCAACTCATTTCCTTATGTGCGCCATCCACTTATTACCACGTTGACGGTCAATTCATCACCGAACAGCATGCGAAAAAGTATACCTCGTATGCCAAAGCATCAACGGCAAAACTGTTTTTATATTATTATGTATCATAAAAAAACAGACTATTTTTTTCAAATTCCTTATGATTATTTTCATTATATTCTTTTTTTAAAAAAAATTAACTGAATGAAAGTTAGATTATGCATTACTGTTGATGCATTGGCCAGTGCGAAGTAAAATCTGTCATGCATACCGGTGATGCACTGGCGGGCAGGTTATACTTTTTTGCACCACTTCAGTTATGCACTGGCAGGCAACGAGTCAAATAAATTACTATAATGCACTAAAGATTTAACCTGTCAAATCTAGTTGCTTTAATCTTAATAGCTATAGCTATTGATAAACAAAGTTTGCAGAATGATAGTTTAATAACTAACTCATAAAAGTTTAAAATAATTAAGGATCGATGGAAAATAGCTCTTACACAGGAGCAAACAAATGCAGTATTTCCATCGCCGGATTCGATAGATAACACTAAATACTCTACTTACAAGCATGCATTGCAATTCCTCTTCTTTTAGCTGGAAAATTTCATTACTAGATAGGATTGCGATGGTAAAAAAAGAAGCGTAAGCTGATATCAATCAACGAAATGCGTTGCACTACCCCACTCTTATTCCCAATTTAATCTGTCACCGATTCAAAGCTAAACCGATGTCATTCTATCTACAGAGACCACAAATTCAATCAACCTGTAACAAAATCACTTTCAGAAGTTCCCAGATCAACAGCACCATAAATCTCATCGTCACCACCGTATCCGTTCGTCGAGGCAAACAGCAGATTGATTTCGAAGCTGCTTGAAGCTCCACACAGTGGTTCGCCTTTCGTCGTCCTAAGTAGCAAAGATAAATGGAAAAACTTCATTTTAACGCGCCGAAAACAACCGGAGAGTAACTGAAAAACTTTTCACGAAACATTCCCCGAGGGCTACTTAGATTTATCGTAGCGCCAAAGAACCGAAACTAAAACTCTTCGCTTGCAGTCGGATTATGAATTACTACGGGAAAAAGGAATCCTTTTTCGAAAATTTCGAAATATGCAAACAAAACTCGACCACGAATTTGTTCTACCTTTGTCTACGTCAAGCGAATTAGGACACAGAAGAATAATGATTTCCTGCGAGAGCGCAAGTTTTCGAAAAGTTTCCTAGGCAAAGCATTACGGATCGCATCGAAATGCAATACGATACAAATTAATGAAAGAGCTGCTTGTTACGGTTGGTGTGGAACAGGAAGTTGGCATTAATGCAATTCATTATGATTTTTGTTGTGTTTCGTTTCAAACTGAACTGAACACCGAATAGGTATTACGGAAAAGCGACAGCGTGCATTGTAATTCAATGCACTGTAGGCGTTTCTCACCGCTATAAAGTTTACATTCAAACGCGAAAATTTGCTTTATAATTACAAATTTAGTTCAAATAAATTAAAAATACCTCAAAAGCCACGTTAATTAGCTGATGCCGTTCTAGCGAATAAATGCTTAAGAGGGTGAGTCGCCCCAACTTTAATGAGGACACAAAAATTCCGTCACATAATAAAGCATTCTCTGTCTTCTACTTTGCTTTTCAAGGCACTTATACGAAAAGTTCAAAGCTTCATGAGTATTTTATGAAACTTCCCGGTGCAGAGAGCACTTCACGTTCGCACTTAAATTTTTATTTCCCTACGCCCAGGCATTTTGTTCGAAATACCTGATAAGAAACACAGCTCCGTAACAAATGCGAGATCGAGCAATAAACACACTTGAATGAGTAATAAAAGATGAAATTCAAATAAAGTCGAGCGAATTCGTGTTTGCTCTCGTTCTTTGCCACAGCTACATTGGCTCGTTCCAGGCTCCAAACAACATAACCTGCAAACGCGTATTAATTCAGCTCAAGCTAAATGCTCATTCAGGCTAATAAACACGATAAATCAAAACATCTGCAAGATTTAACGATTCAAATTATGTAAACGGGAATATTTAACGTGGCTGCCTACAATCTAGTGTGCCATGTCTAGAAAATACATATTCCGAGAAGGTCAGGTCATCTGAAGGAAATTTTAAGGACGATACGGTAAATTGCTATCTATAATGCAAGAGGTAAATTTATGATTGCAGAGTGATTTTTAGGCGCATGTTAGGTGATCATAATGTCTGGAAATTTTTCAAGCATCCTTAAAGGTATCTTAATTTTTTTTTTTTATGCATATTTCAGTTTGAATATGGAGGTTTCATGAAATGTATTGGTATAAGATGCCAAGTAGGGTAATTTGGGAAATGAGTAAAAGTTTGTTATTCCAAATTTTAGTTTTCTGTTTTACTATATATTTCAATTCAGCAGTGAATATTCTTAAATTTCAGAAACACACGGACTATCTCAAAAGTAGTCTTCTATATAATTTTTGGTGACGTAGAGAAACTGTTAATACGTTTGTTGGTCAAATTGTTGTGAGTGTTTTCAATTTTGTGGGAATTTTCTTATAAAACTCCAAAAAAGGAAAAAGGAGAAATTGCTGCTCGTGGAACAAAATCTTGGGGGATATGGTTTAAATGAAATTAAAAATTTCGGAAAATTTTCTTCGAATATATTTGATCTGGAAAATTGAATCCATCTATTCGAAATTGACTTTTCGTTGTGTCTTCTTCAATTTCGGTCAAAACCAATCACATCTCACGCTACTAAAAATTAAATTAAGACTGAATATTAAATATTAATTTTTTTCTTTAGAAGCTAGATATATTTCAATTTCTTGACAAGTATTGATATTTCGAGGATAATCTGCCCTTCTCTTCAGTGTTTTTAACACCAAAGGATTACGAGAACAATTCCAAAAGTAAGGTTTTATATATTTTCCCCCTTATTTCTACCGTTAATTTTCTATATTTGTGTTTACATATTCCTACCATTAATTTCCTATAATATTAACATATTTTTTTAAGATTGTAGATATTTTGTCATTTCGATCGATTGAGTTTTGTAGACGACATTACAGTTTTACAATGTCTATGTCATACCAACTCGTCAGGATGTCAATCAGGAGGCGTTAAATCTCATTTTCATCCTGGTCATCGTAGCAGCATTCAGGACAACTTTAAGTCATTTTTCACACATACTTCAACAAAACGTTATCATAATTTAGCATCCTAAAATAGATTTGCTAAAGTCCCAAGAAGTACATTGTTTACGTTCTATTTTAAGTTTACTGCTTAGCTACGAAGTTCTATTATTTCCAACAATATGGCCGAAGTTACAATGAATCTCACTTTCCGGGCGTATATGAGAAGTGGACACGCCTTAAAGATACTCTCATTTGTACTGTTGAAGCCATCTTAGGCAGTAGTTGGAGAGATCGGAGCGACTGGGTTGATGATGATTGCAAATTGGCGACTGAGCATAAGAATGTTGCATACCGGGATATGCAGCAATATCATAGACCGCGGGCAAGCGCGGAGGAACATAAAAGTTCAGAAGACCAGAGAAGATACTCGACACCCAGAAGAAAGCAGTCTTGAAAAAAGACTGATCTGTGAAATAGAATGAGCTAGAGAGCGAGGTGCACACCAAGCCTGGTAGTTCTTCCAAATAGTCCGAAATATGACGCAGTACACTCGCTGCACGTACTGTAAGGGCAAAAGCCCTTTTTAGATATGAGTCCATGCGTCCACGTGTCCAGGCAATCTAGCGTGTTTTGCTTACACGAGTCAATTTGATTTTGTTCATATGGGCGGCTCTAAAGCGAAGGAGGTGGAGTTTGCTGATTCATGTACAATAGATTTTATAATGATTTCTTTCGCTCAGTGGCATGTGTGCATGATTCGTTGATGATCATTTAAAAATATGTTTTGTGGATGATTATTTTATTATATGATGATGTGGATAATATCATATTTTTTGCATCCCGTGCATGACTATTACGAAAAAAATTGCATGCATATGAATATCTAGATAGAAACATATATATGTGGGTATATATGGTATAGTCATATGGATAAATATAAACAATTTTCTGTTACCAATATATTTGTACGGAGCAAAAAAAAAACATCATTATAAGCGTGTAAAATCCATCCACTTATCGGCTTAGCCCCGCCTTAAAAAAACTGGATTTGAGTTGACTTGACTGGACTTGACTCGCGAAATCTAAAAACGCATGGACGAGTGGATGCATGGACTCATGTCTAAAAAGAGCTAAAGAGATCTGATTACCGATCCTGAAGGTATTCTAGAGTGACGGCAACTACACTTTAGTGAATTGCTGAACGGTCAATTTAATAAAGAATTTGAGGCTCCAGGAATGGAAGAAGCAAATCTTATGCTGCCGCCACCAAGCACAGAGGAGATACAAAGAGCCATAAGTCGGCTGAAATTTAACAAAGCCGCTGAAGCGGACGGCAGGGAGGGATATATGAGTGGCCCTCGTTCAACCAAGCAGTGCGAGAAATTATATTTTATTTTTATTTATTTTATTTTGGTTAGTAAAACCAAGCAAGGTACAAGTTACGTAAACAATACAGAATAAAATTGAACACAAATATGTGTATATACAGATAAAATGAAAAATCAAATAATAAACTAACAGATAAATAAATAGTAATTAGCAAATAACAAAAAAATAAAACATTGATACATAGCTAAGCTTAGGGCTACGATTGGATTGTAAAAGGGAGGATTTGAAGGATAACTGGCAATCGTTGGAGAATATAAACTACATACTTATGCTATTGAATATCCTGCAGCATCTATTTATCGGTTCAATAGCTGCGTAAGTATGGGAATGTGGATATTCCTTAAGTAAACAAGTGGACCTGGTGTTCCTTACAGGGATATTTAACACCATTTTACTATCCAGGAATTCAACTCTGATAACGCCTCTAATGACGTCGAATGTGAAGCAGGCCGAGAGCATCTTTCTTCTGGATGAGTCAGTCAGTCAGTCAGATGAGCCAGTCGAAACTCATAAGGAGGAAGGGTATTAAAATCGTAAGGGTTGTATAGTTCTCTCAATGCAAAAAGTAAGAATTGATTTTGTATGGACTCCAACCTGTTACTGTGAGTTTCAATAGGCGGATTCCAGCAAATGGAAGCATATTCGAGAATAGGGCGTACAAGTGAGATGTATAAGGATCTGTGATCCAAAGGTTACGAAAATTTATGACATGCATTTTGATGAACCCTAGCTGTTTGTTTGCACGAGAAAGTATTCTATTATAATGCGAGGTGAACCGGCTTTTCTCATTCAAGATTACTCCAAGGTCAACAACGTTATCAACTCGTGCTAACGAATTATTGCCGAGGAAGTATGTCTTATGTGAGACCATGCATTTCCGGGAAAAACTGATAACCTGGCAATTAGCATGTTAAGAAAGTGCTTGTTTTCATTGCACCCATGATCTAGTGAATGAATTTCAAAAGTGCATCGGATTTAGATTTAATGATGTGATAATTTTCGAGATCGTCTGCATAAAGTATATGAGGTATATTTGCTAGGACGTAATATAGGCCAGAAATAAATATCTTAAAAAAAAGTGGGTCAAAATGGCAACCTTGTGGTACACCAGAGGTATTTTACCAATTGCGCTTGATTGCGAAGGTAGCAAGTCAGCCAGCTAAGTAAAGATCCGGCAACTCTGAAATTCTGAAGCTTTAGAATCAAGGTAGGGTGGTCAACTCTTTCAAAACCTTTACTAAAGTTTGTAGAGACTTAGTTAATTTGGCATCTTTTCTCTATTTTACACAGAACGCCTGCGACTAGGACTGTCAAATTCGTGGCAGTTGCGCGATCTTTTCTAAAACCATGTTGCTGCTTGTTTGGATGGGAGTCAACAAGTGGAAAAAGTTTATCGTAGACAATTTTTTCAAAAAGTTTCGGAATTGAAGATAAGATAGTAATGCCGCTATTATTTCCGATACCGGATCTATCGCAATTTTCGAATATGGGTGTGACAACAGGATGGGAAAACTCCTTACGAAAGTGATCTGTTGAAGAAAAAACATACTTGCACAAGAAATTTGAGGGAAGAAAATTGGGCCCAGGACCTCTATTTTAGTCAAGCTTCGAAATAGCTTTATATATTTCATCACTTAAAATTTCTAATTAGCTGACCAAAGCTGCTGGAGTAGCATGAGAGAAAGAAAGGTGTGAGCTTGATGGGTCTGGTGCATTCAAAATATTCTGAAAACAATTTGCGAATAAATCACAAATCTCATTAGCAGAGGAAGAAATTATATTATCAAACAACATCGACGATAGATAACCAGTAGTTTTTCGCTCGACATTAACAAAATAAAAAAAAATTTCGCGTCGTGCATTATATTTTCGCCGGTTGTCTTAATGTAATTGTTATAAGCCTCGTGAGACTTTGCTAAACACTGCTTAGCAACTCCATTTATTTTTCCTGAAAAGCAGAACTAACGTCAATATTGTTTTGGATCCGCTTATAGAGCTTGTTCATACGATTTCGCATATTTCTAAGGTCTCTATCAAGCCAAGGATCAGACAACTTTTATTTCTTTTTTTATCTTAGGTACATATCTTTCAACGGCGTCAAATGTTTTATCGTAAAAAGTGGAAATGGCTTCCTCAAGATCAAACGTTGACAGAGTATTCGTCTAATCTATAGAAACAAGTACATGGGGAATGCTTTCGTAGTCAGCATGAAGAAAGTCATATAACTACTATTAAATTATTGTACGTTTTTATGTAAGTAGAATCAGAAGTGAAAAACTCAACTGATAGTACAGTGTGGTGTAAACTATTAGAAAAAAGATGAACTGCGTCATTAGTTGGACTTACCACTACTTCGTCATGGGCGTTTATAAAAACAAAATCCAACCAATGACCGTTTTGTTTGGGAGTTGGAGAGACTTGCTGCTAATCGTTACCACAAAAAGTACTCTCAAGGTTGTAGTCGTTGGAATCTGAAAGGTTTACAGCGAGAAGGAATGCGTCATTTTCATCGCGAATAACACACAAGTTGGGACAATTGAAATCCCTTTGGAATATTATTTTGGTCTTTTAGTTCAGAGACGTTGTAATGGAATATATTAGTTCACAAAAATGGTTGTAAACCGATTCGTCCGATCTAGGTAGGAAGTAGACCAAACTAATGTAAACGAAATTGTTATTCAAAGAAACAGAAAACACTATGTGTTGCAACAATACATTGTGGGTGATGTCAATAATCTCACTTGAAAGTGTGTTGCTAAGCGCCAGTAAAACCCCACCTCGTCGCGATTGCCCTGTGGAATAATAGTCACGATCGCTTCTGTAAATTGTCCAACTACTATCTAGGATCTTTTCATTCTTATGCGAATCATTTACACAAGTTTATGTAAAGGCGAGTAAATTAAAGTGGCAGGATTTTGCGTCAAGATATAATACATAATAACTAATGAAACAAGGCAAGTAAAAATAATCGAATTGCTATCCAGACCATTCATTAGCTTCAATTTGCTCCGAAAAGGATGTGGCCTGTTATGATTCGTCTCCAACCTGATATTAGAGAAAATAGTCCGAGGGAGAGACTAACGTCACCAAGTCTAGCTAGATACTGGCATGCAGAGGATATTGATATCATTGAAAGATCCAAAGTAAGCACAAGAATCTATCATGAAGATCAAGCGAGTAGAACGAAAATTGGGTCTGCACATAAATGAAGAGAAGACAAAGTACATGGTGGTAACATCTGCAGGCTCTAGAATGTAAATATTGAAAGTAAACAGCCGATAAAATATATATTTTTTTTCGCTAAATGGGTCCATTTTTTATGAACCGGGGGGTTGGCCTTGTCTTATCGGCACTGGCCATCGGGTTCGACTAATTTATTCATTTGTAACTTGTAGTCAGTTATCTGCTGGTTATTTTGGCTTCATCCACGTTGTATCGTATTGTGACAAAGGCCACTCTGTCATTCCTATGCTGTTTCTTCTGTCGTTGTTCAACTGGCGTGTATACCTCAGGAAACTGGAATGGGATTAAGCAAGTCGAGTAGGAAATATTGAACAGGATAGGAACCACAGTGTTACATTAATAATCTTACGATAAAAATGAATGTAATATGAATAACTCTAAAAATTATTATCTGAATTTAAGACTTCGAGGTTTATTTTAACATTTATATATTTAACGCTTACCGTACTCTAAGCTTTATTATTTAATATATGAATGCGGTGGTTGTTGAAAGCACGTTTTGCTTAATCGGTTCTTTTTCATTATTTTATCCTTAAATTATATTGTACTTAAACTTTAATCTTTGTGAAAATTCTACATAAAATATCACTTTTTATTTTTTGTCAATTCATAATACTGAATTTGTAATCCTTTTGCTCAGTTCATAATAGGTTAGTCTATCTTAAACTATATTCGAATCATGAAAAAATCATGTAAGGCCACCATTAACGTTAAAAACTTAACTCTTTAAACTTTTCATATTAACCACTAGGTAGATTAAAAGTAGTGCTATATGGAAATTGATCTCTTTTTTGATCTCCAAAGACTACTATTATATATACCTGTCAAATATCAATCATGCATGTCTCCAGAAACCTAACAAGATCGTTCATAAATTGTGATTTATGATCAATCAAAAGTTTTTCAGAATCCTTATATTTTTTGAATAATTCCAGGCCAACTCTTCTGCCGGCCAAATGTTGACACATAAAGATCTTGTGATCAATAGTTTCTATCTCATCACACCAGTCACATTTAGGATCATCCTTTACCTTCATTCTATAGAGTCTGAGGTTGTTATAAGCATTTTTTGTGAATAATCTGTTTATTATCTTGATACTATTACTTTTGAGACCACCATTTCAAAACCATGTATCATTTCTATAGGCGAGGCCTCACTTAGCCAAGGGCACCTCTCCAAATGCAGCGATTTTGTCCTAAACTCTTCCTGCCATTTCCTAACGGTACAACATAAACATTCGTGGTGTTACTTGATGCACTACAATAACTTACTACGAGTATGTCGCGAGCCAAACCTATTCATCAAAACAAACTATGGTATATACATGAATTCCGACTACGTATGTTAATGATTCATGAAGTATGACTAGTCATGATTAGTGGTATACAATATGAAAATTGACAAATTTAAAAATCAATGACTTGGCCGAGTTAGTGGCACGTAAATTACAAAACTGTTGGTTGAAAACTCTCGTGCTTGGTTGACACTTTTAAAATAGCACAAATTGAATCGTAGGAAATTGTAGATAGAATAAGACAAATTTCTTCAAAATCTCTTCAAATCCCGAAATCTCACCCGAATATCAAAGCTTCTTGTCAGTACTCACGTACTTGGATGATCAGCAAAAGGCATTCTGACCTCTTAGCCGCTTTCGGAAGCAAAATCTTGCGGAGAGTTGTTAGCCCCAAATATGAAAAAGAGCGACTCTGGGGACGCTATAATCATGAGTTGAACACTAGCTACTCAAAAGCAGATATAATTATAAAGACAAAGCTCGGTAGACTTCGGTGAACTGGATACCAAGCTCGTATGAAGAAAGAAGAATTCGCTCGGAAAAACAATTGCGGAAGATTTTACGGCAGACGAAAAAAGAAAAGACTTTTTTTGACGCTGGAATGATGCTGTTGATCTTTTCGATCTTAGGGATGCTCAATTGGATGACATCGGCTCTCTACCGGAACATGTAAAAAAGTTTGTTGTAGGAAGTCTGGGCTGGACCCCGGTTGTAAAGCCGATAATGATGAAGTTTTCAGAGCCATATTAACTCATGGATTTGAATCAAGGATGTCACACGCTATGACTTAGTGGCCTGCTCAATAAGCTCCATTAGCCACTCTGAGTATGTGAGAGGTATCGTTAATAAAGAATGGAAACGTATGCTTTGACTTTTAAAGAAACTCAGAAAAATCTGACATAAAAAAGGGGACTGCAGGGCCAAAAAATTTGTTCGATTTATATTTTTGCAAAATATTTGCAAACACGTGGTGCCAGTGTTTTTGGAAATTCTGCTTAGACAAAAGTGATAAGAGGCAGGAGGAGCGTGTCGTCTAAAAATCAAAAGCATATATATATGTTAGAAAGAAAAAAGTTAGGGCACCGGAATTTTCACAGCAGATTCAACTCTAAGAGCAATAACAAATCTTAATAATAACAAACCCACAAGACAATTGAAAACTAGTACGTTGCTTTTTCTTGGCCAATACAATTGTACTTTATTAAAATTCCTTCACAAGAGTGTAAACAGTTATTCCATTTTGCACAAGGTGTAAAAGCATTACAATAAAATTATACGTGCAGAATCAAAACAGTTTTTTTTTGCTTGAGTAGCAAAAAAACAAATGTTGGTCGTTTGCCTGTGCTCTGTAAAGTTGAAATGCAAACACATAAATGTACATATACAAATGTATTTTCATTTAAAAGTGAACATTCTGCTGTGAGTAACTGGTTATGGGAGTTATTCACGCGCTCGAATTTGCACTAGCAGCTAGTCATGCATTTTACATTGCCCAGTAATTATTTAATTACAATGAAAAGAACATGTTTCGACGATGGCAGGATTTTAACAAGCATTAAATAATTTCAGAAAAACATATTTTCAATGAAAACTGAAATATCGTCCTTAAGTTTTGCAAAAACTAATTAACTACGCTGTTATATGATAATTCCATACTAGCATTAGTACGAGCTAGTGAAACCGATAAGCATTTGTCGTACAAAACTAACAACCTCAAAGCATTTAATTTGGTACATTATATATTTGAATTTTGAGTAATTGCATATTTTAATATTGAGCGGATGAATGATTTGGTTTACATGAAAAGTTGATAGTATGAAGATGTTTATATCATGCCTGAAGTTTATCGAAACACACGATACGCTGTCTACTTTGGAAATCGAACTCGAACTCACCAAACATATAGTTATGATTGGATTCTTTTCGAACTTAAGCTTCTCCGAGAGGACGTTCAACAATTGTGCTGCTAAAGCAATATAAACTATGCGACATCGCATCTGAGTAGTGTTACAACTGTATAGCATCAATTGTTAGAAGGATATGATACCACAGTCTCATAATAAAATGAGCTAGAAAATTGATGTTTAAGTAAAACAAACGATTCAGTGAACCAACACATGTTCTTAATAATTAGTTCTCCTGAAGATAAATTCTCAAGAGCTTCAAAAAATATCTGATAATGAGAGGTATCATGATAATGAAATGCACATGAACAATTTTCATGAATAGGAAAATATGTACACCAAACTAAACAAGAGAATATTAAAGTCAAAGCTCCAGGCGAACACAATAAACTCCATGCAATACACCGTTAGTATGTAATTACATGGTTCACCTTCTGAAAATTCTAAGGATCGAGCTGTAGCATAGTTGTTCTGGTGTAGAAAAAAAGTAAATTCTGAAACGAAATCTCGTTGCAGACTTCGTAAATGTGGTAAGACACATACCCAATTATAAGTTACCCGGTACATGATGGAAAATTGGAGCATTTGTTGGTAGAACATTTGAGTTGAAATTGAGGTGAAAGTCAATGATATCATGAGCACTACGAGATAGCTTTTCGGTTTCGTAGTTTACTACCTTGTGCTACCCTAATAACTGTCAGATGTGGCTTTTGTTATGAATAAATGTTAACATTATTTGCGAAATTTTCTTGAAAAAAGTCGACTGGCTCCTTTTCTGAGTTTTGTAAAAACAATTTTAAGATACAATTAAAGATCAAGTATGCTTTACTTTAATCTTTGGCTTTCTTTGGTCAATTTTTGACTTACAAATGTACAGATAAATTAGGTGTGATACAACTACAACTGCATAACCGTCCCACACTGAGAAAACACATGGCGCCAGACGCCATAATTTATAGACTTCTGGCGCCATGTACATAGTCGATTTAGGGATTGTGATAAAATATAGCGCCACACGCCATAATACATGGCGAAAAGTACATAGGCCTACACGCCATGTACTATAGTCTTCCACGCCATGTACATGGCGTGGCGGACTATATTACATGGCGTGGCGGACTATATTACATGGCGTGGAGAACTATAGTGCATGGCGTGGAGAGCTATAACACATGGCGTGGAGGACTATAGTACATGGCGTGGAGGACTATAGTACATGGCGTGGAGGACTATAGTACATGGCGTGGAGGACTATAGTACATGGCGTGAAGGGCTATAGTACATGGCGTGGATGACTATAGTACATGGCGTGGAAGACTATAGTACATTGAAGAAACAAATCAGTCAATAAATATACTTACCATAAATGAGCACACGGAGAAGTCACTTGCTTGCAACAAACAGGCGCTGGCTGCATTTAGAGTCACCGAAGGAGCCATTCAATAATATGCGCCTTTAGTCGATTGAAAATGTTGTCGATCTATCGACGATACTCAAGTATCACTTGCTGACATTTATAGATCCCCTCACACAGTATGGCTGCGAGTTATAATTGGTGTGCCATGAGCCATATTACATGGCTCATGGCACTATGTAATATGGCGTGTGGGGCCATAATTTCTGCGCCATGTAATTATGGCGCTGGGAGCTATACTGCATGGCTCAGGGCACTATGTGCATAGCGTGTGGCACCATAAATGCTGCGCCATGTAACATGGGACCACGCGCTATGCAGATTCTGAGATTATGGCGCTGGGAGCCATATTGCATGGCTCAGAGTACTATGTACATGGCGTATTGGGACCATAAATAATGCGCTATGTTACATGGCTCTGGGCGCTATGTGGATTTTTTTCAGTGCACGACATCGCTGAGAGCAGAGACAGGCAATACCACTCATTTTGGAGAGCGCTTGCTTGGAACGCAGCCAGATTTAAACAGAAGTGGGATGGTAACGTCGACAAACCTGAGCCATAGCATAAAAACTAATAAATAGCATGGAAAGAAAGGTATTTTGCGATATTTGCTTGATGGAAGAGATGGCACCTGAGAAGAACCAAAACAAAAATAAGTTCACTTTATCATATGCAAAAGTGAGAAAAGCATACTCTCAAACAACAGGTGAGAATGCATATAGCCGTGTTAGCTGATAGGTGAAAGTGTGTTGTGTGTTTAATCCCATCAAGAAACTGTTAGCGCAGCGAACATTCGCTGGCAACAAACGAAATTCTCTGTAGTGGATTGCATAAAAGTGTCGAAGATATTCCGTTTATTCGCCAAATGGTATTGAAAGTAATATTCCGCGTTAACTATCTTATCACTTACCATTTTTATACTCATAATATAATAGGTTTTCAGAAAATCAATATTGCATAAATTGCCATTCACTAAAATAGTCTCTTTGGCAAAGCACATGTATATTACCTAGTGGGAATGAAAAACGTATCTGAGCGTTCAAAAGGGGCGTGTCTTATCTTGGCGGGGTACTTTCTGTTTTTTCCAACTTGGACTTGGATATTTCAATCTACTTCTCGCCATCAGTGAGGAAATATCGCAAATTGTATCGCAATTCACGTACTTTCCGAGCTATATATAGTTCTTAAGCTATGCCTGAGAGAAGAAGCTGCACCCATTAGAGCCCCAGTCACTCATGAAGCAGTCAAGACTACTGTCTTTAGCACTATGGGTCTGATTCCCAGAGTATAAGATGCTTCAATGCCCCGACGGCAACGCTTCTGTGGAAGGAGGCAGGCTTACTAGTGGAATGATGAAATCGCTGATTTGCGACGCATCACTTTGGCATGCAGGCGCAGAGCACAGCAAGTCAGAAATAGACCGCAGACTGCCGCGTTTTTTGCGACCCACACGGTAGCAAAAAGGGAATTGGGTAAAGCCATCAAGAAGAGCAAGAGCTATAAATGGCAGGCTCTTTGCGAAGAGATCAATTTAGACCCTTGTGATGAGGGGTAAAAATTAGACATCCGCAGACTTCGCTGCATGCGATCTAGCGTAAGCAGTGATATTGCAACCCTGGAATGCATCCTTGACTCGCTTTTCCCGGCACAGCATCATGGTTAACTGGAGGGACGTTCCTCTCTTTACGGAGGAGGAGCACATCGCCGCGGTGTCCCGGATTGAAAAACAGAAAGGCCAAAAGCCTTGATGGAGTGCCAGTTGTAGTGAAGAGTTTACCGTGGCTACTACTGAATTTATATAATCCATGTTTAGTGACGGGGGTCTTGCCATCGCGATTGAAAGTTGGTCGGTTGGTGCTCATCGATAAAAGAGAGGGACAATCCGTCCGTGTACCGTCCACTTTGCATGTTAGACACGGCGAGGAAGCTCCTCGAGCGGTTGCTGAAGCCACGGCTACTATCAGCAATTAGATCAGCCGGTGATATGTCTGACAGACAGTGTGGCTTCCGAAAGAGGCATTGAACAGTTTATTCCATCTCAAAAGTGCATGCCACAATGCCGGGACGCTAGTTGTCCTAAAATGCCTTCCTTTTGGCGAGGTAAACTGATGTGCTCTGAGCACTCGAGCATAGCTTGCGCATTCCTAGCTACCTGTTGGTTATGATACGGGACTATTTTAGGGGCTGTTGGCTGTTGTTCAATACCGACGATGATGTTCGGAAGAGGCATGTCCCCTAAAGGGCAGCATATCTTCAGACCTGACTTCTAGAATATCGTTTACGATGGACTGCTGCCAACGGATGTGTTTCTCGTGGGTAATGTGGACGATATGGCAGAAGTAATCATCTCTAGAACTAGGTATGTGAGGAGGCTCTGAGAGCCGTCGGCTCGCTGGGCAGGTTTATGGCTAACATTGGTGGGACCGGCTTCACGCAGGGCACAGTAGTTGTCGTACGGTGTCGGACGATGACGTGCTGATAGTAGCGGGAGTAATCCCGATAGAATTGTTTCCACGAAAGCGCAAAGAAGGGTACCCCACACCTTCTGAGGCGGACAGAACACGGGCTCTAGCGCACGCACGTTTGCGAAGACTCCAACAAAGGTCACTGGACGGCAATAATGATAGGTTTTTGGGCCTTTGGGTTCAACCGGAGAGGTTAGCTTTTATCTGTGCCAATTCTCAACGGGACATGGCAACTTCAGAGAGTATCTTGACAGAATGGGTAAGGTGCGTACACCCCACTGTTGGTACTGAAAGAATGAGCACGATGATGTTTACCATGCATTCTTTGTGGGCAGTCTGCTTGCAAATTTGTGGAGCTGCCTCGAGTCCACAATTGGTATCGTCACACCAGACTCGATTATGGAAACGATGCTGCGTAACGAAGACAAATCAACATATGTCAAAAAAAAAAATACTGTGCACAAAGCAAGAGGAAGATCGCCTTACTGACCCACAAGCTGTGGTAAAATCGTACATAGCCCGTGGTTTGCTGACCCGGGAATCTTTTGAAGATTTTTTGGCCACATTCAACGAAAAAAACCCTCACACAAGGCTTCAAAGCTATCTTTGAACAGAAATAGTTCGCAAAATAAAGCTGCAAAAATCGGATTATCCAGATACCCGGATATTAAACTTGGACTCGCAGCAATAATTTAAGTTCCATGGCACATCATTGTATGTTGATAGATTAGGTTTTCCTTGTTGATATTAGTCCACGCGTAGATCTATTACCCCAAAGCTATACCTTGTAAGAAGATCTGGAGCTTAGAGGCTCAGTCCAAGTGGTCATCGTAAATCCAAGAACTTTTCCAAATTCAACCATGTCCTTAAATTTCTGCTTCGTCATGTGCGTGACGTCCACCGAAAAAAAACTCTGCATTGTTTGGTTTTCTCCAGTGCCGGGCAGTGACGCAGGAGATACTGGATTGTGTCTGAGATACCACGCTTGTGACATTTCGTACAGATTCCACCCAGGTAAGAGTCTCAGTTTCTTGGCATGAGCTGCTACAATGATGCCGATCAGATGCAAGCAGTCAGCGCCATTTAATTAAATTAGGAAAATAATATGATTCTCACATAATAATAGTTAACTTGCTGAGTTGCCTGCTACCTGCATGCGGCAAACTGAATAAAATGGAGCCATGTCAAATACTTTGGAATTTAAATAGAAATTAAGATGTCTGCCGATCCATCTGAATGTAGACCGGGCCCGTGTAGGGCTAACGTCTCAGTTGTGTCATACTCATCAATGGTTTTATGTTCGGGAACCCAGTAAGCTCTTTTATTGCTGGCTTAGTTGTTCAGTTGAGTAAGCACTTCAATTTATGTGTCTGCCACATCAATACTTTAATCGCAGCTTGACTATGATATTTTTAACGTGCATTAGTTATGCGGCTTTTCGTATCGCAAAAATCGTCGCCTTGAAAATACTAAAGTGATAAGGAAGACTGAAGGATGCGGCTGCATTGTGGTTTGCAGGGAATGATGTAATCCTTTTTAGATTCATGAGTATAGATGCTCAGGGCTACTGTGCTCTTTAACTGATTCCATTTCTTTCTCCGTATCTCCTACGGTCGCTTAATATCTGCGGTTGAAGCAATGAGCAGAGACCAAATAGTCAATGTAGCTGGTGACCTTTTTCTCACTACCGCTTTGGTCAGAGAATTTTTACACCCAGTGCCCCGATTTCTTAAGAGTGACAGCAGGTGAATGTGAAAAAAAACAAAGGAATAAGCAACTAGAGTTAATTGAAATGAGATCCCAGATGATCTCAGTTAATCTGAAAAAAGAGGAATAAGAAGATGAGTAGGTCGAAAAATGTTATAATCGAACAATAAATATTTTCATAAAGCAGACCAGAGACGCAAACCTTTGATCTACGAATCAGCAGTTCATAAAAGATGGAAAAGTAGTTGTAGTAGCTAGGTGAAATTAAAAGTGTTCAAACTAAGTTTTGGCGATCGCAAATGACCTTGAGAAATTGTCCGTTTGGTAGGACGATGTTGACAGCTTATTCAGGATGTACGAAAAAAACTGACTCACAGCAATAAAAAAAGGATATGAAATATTTACGAAGAAAGTGAAACGAAATCTTTCGCGACTTTGTAGAAAACATCAAAGGATGTCAAATTAAATTTTCACATGCGCTAACTGTTCAACTCATCACAGCCGTTGAGTTTTACGTTGTTATCGTATATCCTCAAGTCGAAGTTAAATATCTATGGAATGATCCTGCTTCTGAATGAGGACAAACATTCTAACTAACAACAACAATCGAATACTTCAAATAAGTTGCATGACAGAAAAATTAAGATTTTTTTTTAAAAAAAGTAATTGATACCAATTTGTTTGAAGAGCTGTTTCAATGTTTTGAAACAGCTTCGAAACGGCACGTTTTTTTTTATAATCACAATCTTTTCATAAGTTTAGTTTTCATTTAATTTGAACAAAATCATCATATTTTTAGTAATAACAGCCTGGCAGATTTACAGCTTCCTTCCGATTGATTTCGTTGGATTTCCAGGTGCTATGTTTTCCCACGGTGTTCCGAATTTTCAGGTTGGATTATACAGATTCTTCGATAAAGCTTATTTTGCAGTTACTTGAGAAGAGGACTATTTCACATTGTCAAGTTTTGCTGGGACATTAATCGCCAAAAATGTCTCTCAGAAGTGTGGCGAAAGCTTGGACAATGAGGATCTACTGAGATGAGCCGATCACCTATCTAAAAAATTTCCTATCAAATCTCACCAAGCGTACACACTCTATTTTATTTCAATGGGGGGAAAATCATTAGTGATCCGAGAAAGTTTTATGATTTCGTTAGCTTAATGTGTAAAACAACTGCCTATCCTTGTTCTATGTTTCGAGGTGACACGGTTTCTTCCTGTGCTCAAGCTATATGTAGCTTTTTTGGTGATCATTTTCAAAATACTCTTCACCCGCCAAAACCCCCTAATTCTACTACGTCTGCTAGAATCATCGCACGACCTCTTATCCACGGGTTTGTCCTTACACAAGTGATTATTATTGTAACTATTCAGGGGTTTTCTCAGGCATTTTTCTTGGGGGGCGTGTTCAGAATTTTAGGAGGGGTGTCTCTTTGGAACAAAAGACACAAAAGTCCCTTTGTGTAGGAAAATTGTCCGTGCTAGGGGGGGTGTATGCACTTTCCAGGAGGGGAGGGGGGGTATTAGGGTGGTTTTAGGGGGGTGTAGGAAAATCTCTGAAACTATTCATGAATTAAAGATCGGCTTAACTTGGTTTCTAAACTTGGACTAAATTTAGTTTCTCCTTTTTTCGTGGTACAATGGGCAGACCAATTGATCACCCATTTGTACATGATTTTCAATAAGTCCCTGTCCTTAAGTGTTTTCTCGTCTTTCTGAAAATCGTCACACCTTACACCTACTTTCAAAATTTGTGATAAACGATCAGTCGATAATTATCCGGGGATCGCATTCTATTTGATATCCCTAAACTCTTTGAAAAATTAGTCTGTAGAAAACTTACTTGCATCATAGACCCTCTTTTAAATTAGCAACAACCTGGATTTCGTTAGGATTGATCGACTTCGATCAATCTATGCAAATGAAGCTCTGCTGAACAGATTTACCAGCATCGGAAAGGTATGTGAAACGAGGATACGCAACTTGATTACAGTATTCAAGTTGTTGCGACTGACTAAACTCTGTCGAGCAGTCGTCAGTGCAGCATATATTTATTGAGAAATCTTCCTTCTCTTGCCCGGCGTGCCTTTTCCCAGCCGACTAGCTCAGCCTGGCGTGGGTTTGCGGGCGGAAGATTTCTACGTGCTATGGCACGCAGACAGTACAACACTAATCAAATTTCACATTTTTACTTCAGCAACAAACAGAAAAGAAAAGGAAACAAAGAGGTTACGTAAAAATCATTAAAGAAGTATTTTATTCAATAGGCATTATTTGCGCCAAAAGAAAATCAAACAAATACAATAACCCAAGAAGAAAGAAAAATTAATAAGAAAGAATAAAAAAAATATATATATACTCCAACCAAAATTCAATAATCCAACTAACTAAGTCCAATCATATAAAGAAAATCAAATCAAAGAAATCACATTTAAGCAAATAAAGCAGAATTTGGGTGGGGTCTCTTTATGCTCAACCCCGGCCGGGGTGGAGTTCACATTGATCATACAGAAAAGGCATAAAACGTCGCAAGCAACATGACATATCAATAATAATATGTAAATATATGAATATAAATATTAATCTAGATATCTAAAAATTACATGCACCCACACCAAAAGAAGTGATTATACTATTCTTTAAATATTAACAAATTTAGATTGGTAAAAGATATAAATCAATTATTCAAATATTCAAATATTCGGCTGAAATTCAAATCTACTTCAAAGGTATTCAATCTGATTAACAACTATGTGCAACTTTTGACCTCGTGCGCATGAAATTTAATGAATTTTCTTCTCTTTTCAAAACTCTAACAATTTAATTCTTATGTTTTAACACTTATCTGGGATTCTTGGTTTTGTTTTCGCCAACTACCGTTCAGTCCATCCCCAGCCACAACACCATTCCAATCGTTCGTTTATTGAATAGCACCATGCATTCCTTGAACAATTCGTCGACAGTCACAATGCCTTTCCGATAGTCAATACCACCACTCATCTCCGAAACTTGATGCACTCCTTGGCCTGACCCTCTGCAAACGTTTTCTTTTTCGTGATCATATAATCGTGATCCACAACGAACTCGTTACACCCAAAGTTCAAAAACTCATTATAATTCCTCTTTACATCATGATACATCAGCTACCCTGATCTCACTTCAATGATTTTCTTTGTCTTTTTTTCTTCAAAACTTCTTCGGTAAATTCTAATCGAAAGACTTTAATTTAACACTAAACAGAGCGGATATGCCGGCAAATTATTATTCGCTAGTTCCCGAACTACGGTAATTCAATTTAAGCCGACCACCAACTTTCAAGTCAAATGTTCAACTTGTATTTCACCACTTTCTTTAAGATAAGCACCATTCTTTTTCGCACTTTTCGAAAAAAAAACGTCTTAAAAAGTTCAAACTTAAACTTTAGCAGTCCACTGTTCTTTTTAGTGTGTTCTCTTAATAAAAACCAATGGTTTTATTCTTAATTTTTAACTGCCCAAATTCTCCAACTTTCTACTTTCACTTTCTACCCCAGAATGACTTTCTTCTTTTCCAGTTCATACTCAAGTCCCCCTTTTTCTTTGTTTGAAAAATTTTCACTATACCGCTAGAGCGGTTTATTTCCAATTTCACCTTTTCACGTGATTCCAAACCATTAGGGCATCACCAAAATAACAGATTCAGAAATCAACCACCAGGTTCGCTGAGTTTTCGCGCAGTGTTTGGAGTTCCAGCTGTCACCACAAGGTCCAGAAAAATTTAACCAACAGTGCCGTGGTACTCAAGCGCGGTACCGTCGAGTCTCCTAGAGCGCGGCCTGTGATGTTTTAGTTGGACTCCGTTGCTGTGCAGTTTTTCTACCTCCGATTTCAGGATCTTAATGGGAAAAGTGAGTTTTTCTGCCAGCTGGAATTGCTGTTAATGAAGTGCCGAAGATACGTAAGTTTAGGCGAATAGGGTCTCAACAAAGTTTGGAGCGAAATAGGGTAAAAAAATATCATAACAATTGTGACAATGTGGCAGGAATGTATAGCAAAGCCAGCAATCCGTGAGGCACTATTAGTAATGGTACAAATATGAATATCAAATTTAAGTTTACGATCGAATGTAACCCCCAGATCAATAAAATTCTCCACAGAGATAAGGACGGATTCACATTTCTAAAAAGGAAAAGGTATAAGTCTGGGACTTCAGAGAATAGGATACCGCAAAACTTTGGAAACGTTTAACGATAAGTAGTTAGAGTTTAACAAAGCAGTAAGAGAATTCAAATCGTCCGATCTGACCTTTCGATTGCCAGAAATGTTTTTAAATCATCTGCGCAAAGTAAACAAAACGATGATAAAATATTTGGATGAACGTTGATGATGAGGTTCAATAAGAGCGATTTTAGTATCGATCCAAGAGGTATACCAGAAGAGGGAGGAAACGGTGAGGATGACACGCCAGAGTGGGAGACAAAACAGATGCGATTTATTAAGAACGAAGATATCCAAGAAAGTAAAGGCTCACAGATACCATAGTGATTTAATTTCTGTAGAAGTAAGTCAATATTGCCCGAGTCAAATGCTTTAGACGAATCTGTATAAATAGTATCAACTTGACAGTTACGAACTAACGCCGAGGCCTCTGCATGAGAAAATTCAACGAAATTTAACAAAGCCATGTTGCTGAGATACGCAAGCATAGCTAAGAGAGTCATAAATTTTAACACGAAACGCTCAGCTATTTTGGAAAGACAGGGAAGGAAAGAGGGAGATAGTTTGAGGCGACGTTGCGTTCACCAGATTTGAAAATAGGGAAAATTGTTGGCAGCTTCCAGGAGGTAGGAGATTTGCCAGCACAAAGGCATATATTAAATAAAATAGATAAAGGAACGCATAAGGAAGATGCAAGATTTTTCACAAAAAAATTTGGAAGGCCATCAGAGCCAGGAGAGTAATTAGAATCAAGAGACGATATAAGGGATTCAACTTCAAAGGAATTAGTCGAGAGTGAAGAAAAACAAGGAAATAAATTGAAAGAAATGTTCTAAGAAGGAGGAAAATCGAAAGAAACGTTATAAGAAGGAGGAATCGTTGTATCAGATTATACTAAAGTAAAAAGAAAACAGTGCAAAAGAATCACAAATATTTTGAGGAGGAACAGCTGTGATATTGTTAAATGTCAGGGGTTCAGAAATAGGAGAGGGGGAATTTAAAGAGCGAACAAATGACCAGAAGTTTTTGGGGTCAGTCGGAATCAGAGAAGATTCAATGTGCGAAAAATAATTGCGCATGGCAAGCCTTATTTAATTCTAGGCAGCAGCACGTAAACTAGACAAATCAGCGTAGTCTTGGTCAGAATGATGACTTAAAAATTTACTTCGTGTGGTATTTGTAGTACCCAGAGCGCGTTTGACACTCTCGGTAAAGCAAGGTTACTTATACGCAAGCGGAAGATTGGAGTGTGAGAGGTGCATAAATCAAGGAAAATTGTAGAGAATTTCTTAGCTTCAATGTCGACGTTAAGTCCTCGAAACAAGCCAAACTAATTAATTGAGTTAAGACCGAGGGCTAAGGGGTCAAAATGTTGTTTTCCTTTTCAAAATCGAAACAAAATTTTTTGGAGCATCTAACACGACTAGATAGGTATATCTACAAAGAGGGGCGCATCATTGGGGTCAGGATTTGTGTAAGGCGTTATGGAGAGAGATAATAAAAGCGATGAAGGTTCAATGCTGTAAACAATGAGATCAGAGATCTCATTGTTTACGTTAGGAACTAACAAGATAAAAGGAAAGATGAGGGAGCAATAGAAATATTATTGTAAGAAATAATACAGGAAAAACCGGAGTCACATTGGACAGATGGAACATTAAAGTCATCATAAATGATGACAGATAAGGGAGAGAAAAAATTCGAAAGGGAAAAATTGTTCATACGTAGAGAAGCAAGAATTACAAAGAATATATTTTGAGACTTCAAACAAGGAGGATTCAATAGACAGGGACACAGAAACTGCTACATATTCAAGAAAATCAGCGCAGAGTTTATTTTCAAGGGAATCAAGCACTGCAATAAGCACTCCGCCACCATTGGGTTTCATAGTTGCTAAGCAGTTATGGTCACAACGGTAGACACTGTGAACACGAAAAAAATCTGAACTGAGAATGTCATCACCAAACCAAGTTTCAGTGAGACAGGTTAGATGATCCTGTTCAAGCCACGATACGGTTCTACTTTCCTCTAGCTTAGTCCTTATGCCATAAACAGTCTGGTAATACAGTGAAATGGTTTTAGGCTTAAAACTAGTTGCAGGATCTTCTATTATTGGCAGAACGAAAATTTCCACGATATACGAATGGCTTGACTAACATACCAGGTGGTCCAAACTTCGGATTGGCAATTATTTCAAGCCCATCTAGTAGAGTGAGTTTGAACAAAGTCATCAATCATCTAGGTTGGCTGTTTTTAGTCAGTTTGATGCAGTCAAAGATATATAGCGTGTAGCTACATATGTTAATTATAAATATACTAGTTTTCAAAAGCTGCAGTAGACATCTGGTATGCAAAGCGGGATACAAACACCTGAAGAGGTGATGAAATTAATCGGAGAGCCGGAACTTCTTCACAGACATTTGCAACATTTTGCAGCAGCGTTGATGGAGGAAGCTGAGTATGGTGATCAATCGCAGGAAACGGTATGGTGTGTAATTGCTGTCTAGATTTCTTCTTTGAACCAGTAGATTAGTTGGCGAATTGGGAAGCGCATCAGGTTGCTGCTGCGCGCTGCTGTTTAGCGCGCTATTGTATAAATTGCAATAAATGACATCAAAAACAAAGAATTTTTTGGCATTTCTAAGTATATATGAGTAAAAAACAATGGCACTAAAACGGTTAAGGAGTTCCATTCCAGTTTGGATCGCATTTATTTTTTTCTATTAAAATTATTCATTCCTATCCATAACTATCAACACAATGATTGAAGTCATATCAAATTACGAACTCCACCGAATTCTCTCAAAATAATATCACTCAGCTGAAAATTACAAATATTTAAACAGCTAACTTTCCCAAACTTTTCACTCTCTTAAAATTCAAATCTCAGACACTTGCGCTCATTTTTTCCCGATAAGCATAATTTGCCGCCAAATACACTTTCTAAGCGGATTTCAGTGGAACGTGGAAAAACTTACCAGTCTTTCACATAGCTCGCCCCCTACATTGCTTTCTATCTCATTCAAAGGCAAGCCGAGTATCGCCTAAAAGAAAAATTATGTTGAAGAGTAATTGAAATTATACGATTTATCATATTTGCCCGAATACCCGAACTTGTGACGACAAGTTTGCGTATGGAAACGCCGAAAATTGAGAGGATCTTATGAGAAAACTTTTCGTCGGACTTTTAGCAATAAAAATGCAAATAATGCTTTCCTTTGACAGCATGAAATCGTTACAACAGCACATTATGCCCGAAATTCGTTTGTTTTCGAATTGATATGCTAGGGCTTATTCCGTTATAATACGGTCGATGATGCTCGGCTGTTGTGCTTCCCTTTCAATATCTCAACGATGCGTGAGAAGTCGGCGACGATTTGTATTCCGACACAGTTCCGAATTTAGATATTCTGATTTAGATATCGATTTCTTCCAGTAGATTGGGAATCTAAGTCCTGATATTTATTTATTTTACGCTGAACGTAGTTCGGCTTCATTTCTCAGCCATTGTATTGACTTTGATTTGCATTTGTCAGTGAGAAGATGTGATATATTTATTTTGTTTTCATATAATACAGAGGGAAGTATAAAAGTGTCAAATGCCTGTCTACATAACATATTCAGGTAAGCAAGTAACGCAATTAAGTGAGTATTAAAGCAAATCATGTATGTATTCCGAATCCCAAATTTCTTTGAAAATAGGTCTAATAATACGTATTTACTTACCACAATATTATTCAACGTGAATTTCAATTCTGCTCGCGGCTTTGACGGCGGAGAACTACAGTTCGCGCGAAGCACGTCGCCAGGTTCATATCTGTCTTGATCGGCCCAGAGATATGGCCTCTTTTCCGGATATTCTGCAAACACAAAAATTGAATAAATCAGATTTCACCATTGATTTTGATTGTAGAAAGACAAATATATTCACAAAGTCATAGTATCGTGTTTTATATGTTATTTTATTGATATTAGAGAAACTGGATTTAGTTAAAGTAATAAAAACGGACTAATAAATGTACACCAGTGCATCACATCCGCTGGAAACACTAAAGCCCGGTCCAGACGCTAGGTTTTGTACAACGTTTTATCTGCGCAGTCTAAAACGTTGCAGACAAAAAGTTGCGTGTGGATAGGAAAACTGTGCAATTTTGAGAACGGTACAGTTGCAGCGATAATTGAGTTGATAGGGCATAGTTATCCGCAACGTTTTGACTGCGCAAATAAAACGTTGTGAAAAACCTAGCGTCTGGACCGGCCATAATGTTCGCAGAAAAATTCGCATTATTATTCAACCAGATCTGGCATTATTCAGCATTAAATGAGTTCTTTAGTTGTAAAATGAGACTCAAGCGATTTTTTACGAAACTGAGTTAAACACCATTTCTTATAGGAATTCTTCTCAGGAATCGATTTGTGCACTTTATTTTATCCCAAACCCAGTCTAAATGCCTTAAAAAGTGATTTGAAAAACAGCCTTATTTCCAAAACGCGACCTGAACAGAGATTTTTTCTTTCAAAATGGTGTCTAATATTTTGAACGGTTTGGTTCCAAAAAGCGACTCAAACCTTAGCAATGTCGGAAACGGTTCTTGTTATTTTTTCCAAAAACCGACCTAATGTTCTAACTTTAAGAAAAGGCTAAACTTCTGTTCGTCACATATTTTTAAATTGTTATTTTTATTATTAATCTTGTTTTAAATTAAGCGGGCTTTTTCTAGAATGATAAGAAATATTTCAAAATTGGCCATACTGATTGCGACTTCACATGTTGACACATGACGACACATTAAATGTGTGCGTTGACTGAAGTTGTGTCATTTTGCTTCTATGCTGATTGATTGATTGTTTATATTTTTATCGTTGTGTGTTTATTACTTTTTAATTTGATTATGTTTGAAACAGAAATTAGAAGGATTCAAATTGTGGAAGCTGATTTTGAGAAATACAGGTAAAAATAAAAAATTAAAAAAATATAATTGTTTTTGTTTTGTTCCAAAACCCGACTCCAACATGAAGTTTCGTTCCAAAACCACACCTGAAGGCGATTTCGTTCCAAAACGCGACCTGATGAACTGTAAATGCTAATTAATCAATATTTAACATAATCCATAGTTTATGAAAATTTGTAATATTGTGTAGTTTTTTATTTTCAATTTATTAAAAAAAAATGGGTTTGATATATTGACCAGGAAAGAAAATATAGTTTTTTGCTGTTTCTGAAAAGTTTCAAAAACATTTCAGTCTCATTTTGCAACTAAAGAACTCAAATACAATCACATTTGGCATTTTCGAAAAAAAAATAATTGGCAGCAATGATTACTTGATATCTTAAATATATTAAATTGTAATATCCTGAAGCTTTAACTAAGAGTATGAAATGTTCGACTTTAAACATACTGTTGAAATGTTCAAGTATCGGCTTATCCGACTTTTTTATTATTATTAATAAATCATAAATGTATTTTTGTTGGTGAAAGTGTGATTGAATAAATACAAATAAATAATAAATAATAAATGCTAGTGATGCCTTGAGCTTGAGCTTTGGGAGAAGTGCTGGGCTACGAGCTCGGAGGGAGCATGGACGATTAGGCTGATTCGCGCCTTATAGCCTTGGCTTAATCGCAACCATGGTGAAATAAACTTCTACCTGTGCCAGTTCCTATCGGGTCACGGCTACTTCAGGAAATACCTTCAGAGAATGGGGAAAGTCAGGACGGAGTTCTGTAAGTACCTTTTTTCATTGCGCCCGCTTCAGAAGGGACCGACACATGCTTTTCTCTGCAATTGGCCCTGTGACACCGGAATCAATTGTGGAAATGATGCTACAGTCAGATGATGCCTGGTCAGCTGTGTCAGCATATGTAGAACTGGTATTGCGTTTGAAAAAAGAGGAAGGATGCTCCACAGACTCCTGAAAGCCCAACAGAACAGAAGTAAGCCAATGGGGCACCCGATAGGTGGAAGTAGCGCGACCGAGTTGAAGTAATGCGAGAGCGGTTGGTATGAATCTCAAGTAATCTTGTATCATTCGCAAGATACCTATTGAAGGTTTTGACATGAAAAGCACTAGAAAGACGAAGATTAAAACTCCCTGGTGAAATGGTATGTGATATGCGCAGTTAGCTTTTACCAGTGTTCGAAAAATATAAGTTTTTATTTTTGTAAACGAGCTAGGAGGAAAGCAATTGTCGTTTTGCAAATAAGTAGTCATCGCTTCTGCGTGGCGAATTTAACCGCCCCTTAGCATCAGCTCAGACGTACTTATGTAAAATAAAATATATTTTTAGCTTGTACGAGCAACGTCTTTTTGGTCGCCGATTCTTTTGGCTTACCAATTCAGACTGACTTTATTGTGCTATATTCCGGTCTTAAATAGTAACATTATTCGTTAAATTAGTAAATGAAAATTATGTGTACTAAAATGTATGGACTTGGTTTTCGGTGTTATTTTTAACGTTAAGTGTACTTGTTCGAGTCTCCGCTAAGTCAAGTTTAATTTCAGTGCTCACCACTTGTTGTGGAATGTCGCTCAAATCGCAAAAAGGATATATTTAATTTGTTTTGACATTTATTTGTGTTTACATATTAGTATTCACAACACTGGCTCCGCTTTTTCTTCGACTTGGGACATAGCACAAATACCTCCCTAGGCCGTGATCAGGTACAAAAGAAGCCTGGATAGACTATTGAACATAGCATTGAGGAGGCACAATGGTTCTACAAGGTTGCAGTGCTAAGGTTTATCTAGACTCATTCAATGCAAAACCATGGAAAGTCGTGCATTTAAGCAAGAGAGCACAAAAATATAGCACTTTCGGTAGCCACGTTGCGTCCGCTGTGTAACTTTTTCAACTTAAATGCAAACTGGAATGTTTCCAGCAAATGAAATGATTAGCGTGATCGAATCATTTCTGCTGCAGGTTAGCGGCATTGGTGGGTTCGCGGTGCTAGTTTGCTGGCAGCATAAGATAGAATGGCCAGAGGTTGAGCTTTAGTCATCGGTTAACAGAAATTTTTGAAACGGATTATTGTTGGCCCTCTATTTACATATCTTTCAAAAACATGAAAATTGTGACCTGATAACTCTTCCGATGCCAGCAATGCAACACAAAGTTGAGCCCGATTTCTTTAATTCATCATCAACGTGGCACAACAGCCCGACGTCGGGCCTTGGCCGCCTGGATCGATCTCCTCCAATTGTCTCGGTCACGTGACCGCGTCCTCCAGTCTTGGAACCCCAATAGTTGCTCGGCGTCAGCATACACTGAGCTCTCCAAACGAGCTCTTAGTCTTCCTCTTAGCCTCGCTCCGTCGACTCGTCTTGCGTTCATGACACGTTTCGGCATGTGATCGTCATTCATGCGTTGCACGTGCCCAGCCCACTGTATCCGTTGTAATTTCACGATTTTGGAGACTTCCAGCTCATCGTACAGTTCGTACAATTCATTGCTGTACCGGATGCGCCATTCATATCGATCGCGAACAGCCCCGAAAATCCGCCGTAGAACTTTCCGTTCGAAGGTGTCGATCATATTTTTGGAGGCTTGGGTCAGGGTTCATGTTTCGCAGCCATAGCACAGCACAGGTCTTATGATAGTTTTATAAACGCGGAGCTTAGTCTTTCCGTGCACATATTTCGATTTCATTATAGGGAGGACCGAGAAAAATGTCTTATTTGCAAGTTGTATCCGTCGCTTGATTTCGTCAGTTTCGTTGGCGATAGATTGCTACCCAGGTAAGCGCAGTTGTCCACGAATTTGATGCAAAGGTCCTCTACGTTGATGGTCGTGTGCGCTGATTGCATCATAACTTTCGTTTTCTCTTCGTGGATTCGTAGTCCAACTTCCTTTGCTGCGGTGTCAAGTCTAAGCAGAAGTTCTTCTGCATCGGTCAGTTTTCGAGCCATGATGTTAATTTCATCTGCGTGCGCTGCCAATTGTGTTGACTTAAAAAGTAGCGTGCCGCTGAATAGCGATCTCAAGTGCCAGGTTGAAGAACGTGGGCGCTATTCCATCGCCTTGCTTCAGGCCAACCAGCGTTTCAAAAGAATCCATCAATCTGTTCTGGATCCAGACCTGCGAGACGGAGTTGGTCATCGTCATCTTTATAAGTATCACTAATTTGGCCGGTATACCAAATTGCAGCATGATGCTATATAGTGCGCCTCGGTCGATGCTGTCATATGCTTGTTTAAAGTCGACAAAGATTTGGTTTACGTCGACGTTGTATTCCCAGCACTTTTGCAAAATTAACTTGACCGTGAAGACCTGGTCGATTGTGGAGCGACCAGATCTGAAACCGCCTTGATACTCGCCAATGATTTCTTCGGCGAACGGTTTAATCCTATACTCCAGGATAATTGACACGATTTTGTAGGCCGTACAGACTAAGGAGATGCCTCTGTAATTCTCACACCGCAGTTTATCTCCCTTTTTATGTATGGGACAGATGATGCTTCTGCGCCAAAAAAATGTTGACGGCACAAGAAAGAAACAACGCTGGGTTTCACAATAGAAAGCAAATTTTATAAGGCAAAGATTCGAATGTTCTAACCACACCTCCTTTTTTGTTCACTTGTAAGAAAAGGTATCAGATGCGGCGAAAAACATATTTTAATATTGTTCATAATTATACTATTGAGCTAAATAACGTTTTATTACTGCTAAATACTGGTTGATTGATACATCTTAGTAGGGAACGCTCATGTAGCATCTAAAACTCACAAAATATCACACCAGTTGTTGTATTTTTTCGTGGTTTCAACATGGCAGGCCAAGTAACACTTCAGCCAAGTGCATTCATATAAACCTCACAGGCATTCGCATCCATTGAATCGAAAGAAATACTTTTTTCGAGAAAAAATACCTTTTCTCGAAAAAAAAAATTTGCAACAAAAAAATCAATTCCAAATCCATTCAACACTGACCAGATCTGGCTTTGAAAATTTACCACACCCTTTCGAGTTCGTTTTCATCCCCATCAAATTTTTTTCATATTTTACAAATCTAGACATTGAACCCTTTTCTCCAAGCGAAAGAGAAAGAATTTATACGCAAATGGTATGAAACGTTTATATATGCATGGAATTTTCGCAAGAGAAGCAGACCACAGGCGTCACATGTGATTTGTGTGTTCGTAATAAAGGATTAGCCTCTTTTAAAAGGATACCAGACTAAATATTTCATCATGTTTATTTTCAGTCCGTATCATTTTTCACGTATACCCACCAAAGATTCGAGTTATTATCCCGGTAAAGTGGATGGAAATCGATTGCCATTCTTTACAATTTTTAAAGCATGAAGAATTTGAAGGTTTCCATTTATTCGGGAGTACGTACTACATGCTACAGAGAATGGATTTAAATTTTCGCAATTGAATGAATGTAACGGTAGTTTTTGTTGGAAAAAAAGATTTACTTAGAGCTGCTGTATATAGGTAGAGCACTGGTTGCTGGGACGAGTAACCATAAACCGAGCTTTTAGTTAACCTGGCTCTGGATAGATACCTGAGCTAATCAGAGATAAAGTGGGTCATGGAAATAATCACTCCGCACTTGTATTCACATTGATTGTAAATTTAGTGAAGCTGTTTTGAATATTTTGGAAAATACTTTCCATCACGTATATACCGCGATACTGCGAAAATGTAATAGAATTATAGAGGATGAAATTTAATACCTGTGATGCTTTCCAGATGTAATTGGCAACAGGTAAACGCTGCAGACACTTAATCGTAATAAAAATAACAATGTGTTAAAAATTATTCAATTCGAAATTCATATGTATACAGGGTGTTTGGTACTCGGAGGACACTTTTGTAAGGAGGTATTCCTTGATATATTTTGAGCAAAAAATCGTTCTGCAGGGTGGTCCGGTTTTCCAAATCTGCGGGGTGACAGGGTCGTCAAGAAAAGTGTTTCGGACCTGTACCCTGACTCACTTAAATCATTATATCTTGAAAATTAATATTCATAACACAACGTTTTATGCTAGTTTTTTTTTATGGAATCAAATTACCTTTAATTTGATTTAACATCCTATATTGGAGCTGTCCCTAATTTTGAGATATTTACTTCAAAACACAAAATTTTGGCACTTCTACCCCGAAAATTCTGTGTTCAATGTCGTTTTTCTCAGAAAATCTCATTTACATATGCCATATTAATTTTATTTTTTTTTATAGGCCATACTGTTGGCTACAAAAGTTGCATACATATTTATGACTTAGGTTTTACCATTTCGCAACCAGTAAGAGAAAATACATTTCGCTTAAAAAGTAAATATGTCATAAAATGGCCCTCGTTGAAAAGAAAAGTTTATATTGCTATTTTTACTTAAGTATTTTGACTGCCCATTAATTACTTTTTAAACTATCAATAAAATAAACTAAATTAAAAGTAGTTCCCACATAATTGACGCACCTACCTGGATGTTAAAGGTAAAATTGGGCACAGTTCTTCGCCTTTATTAATGGGATACGTAAACAAATTAAGACCCTATAAAAACAGAACCACTTTCAAATTTTTGTCAGTTTAGGTACATTACTCGAACTAGAAGATATCACTAAAATTTCAAAAATGAATTCAAAATGTCTCACTACACTAATGAAGAATATGCACATATTATGTACGTATATGGAGAGTGCCGGGGAAGTTCACAAGCGGCGCAATCTTTGTATCAACAGAGATATCATCCTGGACGGAGAGTGTTTCGCGTTAGGACGAGCCGAGTGTTAGGACGAGCCTGCAATCGCTGTACGGACCGATGAAGATATACTGCATGCAGTGGAAACTGACCCATCAATCAGTATTCGACGCTTGGCGCTGCAGTTTAAACGTAAATTTATGGGCAGGCGTGATTCGTAACGATTTAATTGGATTGAATTTTTTAGCACATGATCTGGAGGATATTCTCCTGCAACGATTGGCTTCCATGTTTTACCAACACGATGGTGCTCCAGCTCATTATAGTCGACCAGTCAGAGATTGGTTGAATTCCAATTATACCAATCGCTGGATCGGTAAAAATGGGCCAATACACTGGCCTGCGAGATCAAACAGTTATGAATTTTTTTGTATGGGGACATATGGAGGACCTTGCCTACACAACGGAAGTATCAACATTGGAAGACCTAAATACCAGGATCGATGCGGCTGCAACAGAAGTGAGGCAGCAGTTGAGAAGTATGAATATGAAAAGAACGCTTGCGAAACGAACTTTAACGTGTATTCAAAATGGAGGTGGCTATTTTGAACATTTACTGTAGCTCAAAAATTTTGAAATAAAGCAAAAAACCATTATTAAACTCTTTCAGTTCAAGCAAAGAGTGTAGATCGACAACGAGGGCCACTTTATGGCATATTAAGTTTTTAAGCGATATGTGTTTTCGCTTCCAACTTTCCAAATGGTAAAACCTAAGTCATTCATATGTATGCAACTTTTTTAGCCAACAATATGGCCTATAAAAAAATTAAATTAAAATTGCATATTTTCATGAGGTTTTCTGAGAAAAAACAACATTGAAAACAACATTTTCGAGGTAGAAGTGTCAAAATTTTGTATTTGGGGCATTTCACGTGAAGCGGACAACGAAAAAAAATCGAGGTTCTGGATTTCGTTTAAATTGTGCATAATGGTACTTCTAGAAGATATGAATGTGGATGCACAAGTTTTTGTTTCTATGGTGTTTAGTTGCCGAGTTATGGGCTTCTGAATAATTGCCGAAATTGATATAAGGTTTTTGTGGAAGCGGACTCTGAGAATCAAAACAAAATCTAAACAATATTTAACTTATTGATTTGTATAGAAAATTAGCTGTTCTTTTTAATTTTGAAATTAGATTTGAAAAATAGTTTTTTTTCCCTATGTGAAACCGGAAGTAGACACTTAAACTCGTAATTTGAATAATTTGGACCAAGTTAATTTTGTTTATTTTTATAAGAAAACAAAGCTTAAAGTATACTTATTTTATCATAAAAGTTTTAGAATGGGATGGCCAGTAGTTTAGGAGGTAGGTGAATTTCAATACATAAAAGTCGCATGGAGCGTGGTACCGGGAGCTTGATTATGATAGCTAGTGAGTGTGAAAGCAAAATATTTGTACTAAAACTATTATATATTACTTGTTTCACTTACATATAGAAGATAAAATATTAAAAACTGCTAATGCTGATTTACGTAGTGAAAAAAAGCTACTTGTGTATGGATAAAAGAATTTATTTCACAACTTTTACAATTTTACTCTCGTTTCTTAACTAGTTCTTTTTTTTTAATATTTAGAGGTGTTTCTACGATCAGTTTTTTCTTGCAGATTCGACATAATTTATTTTCTGCTAATATTCTTGGAATTTTTCTTAGGTCTATAGCCTTTCGATGAAACTTCAAATCAAATGGATTGAAACATCGATAGCCGAACGGAGACTTAATACACATAATTAAGACTCTTTAACTTATCAACGAAAGTAATAGTCATTGCAAGCGTTGAACAGTAACTCGAAAAATAACGGAAAATTTGAATTGGCGTGGCGTCAAATATATTATATTTGCGTCATATATTTTAATTAGGTTTTTATGGGCAAATAAAACCTTTATCAAATAAGAGATGGCGCTGTTAATCACTTTTCGAATCAATTTTTGTTTTCGACCCAACTAGCTGTCCTAAGCAAGCTCTCGGTACCACGCCCCATGCGACTTGTATGTATTGAAATTCACCTCCCTCCTAAACTGCTGGCCATCCCATTCTAAAACTTTTATGATAAAATAAATATACTTTAAGCTTTGATTCGTTATAAAAATCAACAAAATTAACTTGGTCAAAATTATTTAAATTACGAGTTGGAGTGTCTACTTCTGGTTCCACACAGGAAAAAAAATTTGTTTTTCAAATCTAATTTCAAAATTAAAAAGAACAGCTAATTTTCTATACCAATCAATATGTTAAATGTTGTTTAGATTTTGTTTTGAATCTCAGGATCCGCTTCCAAAAAAACCTTATATCAATTTCTTCAATGATTCAGAAGCCCATAACTCGACAACTAAACATCATAGAAGCAAAAACTTGTGCATCCACATTCATATCTTCTAGAAGTACCATTATGCACAATATGAACGAAATCCAAAACCTCGATGCTTTTTCGTTGTCCGCTTCACGTGAAATGCCCCATTTTGAAGTTAATATCTCAAAATTAGGTACAGTTACAATTTAATTTGTTACATCAAATTAAAGGTAATTGAATTCCATAGAAAACAAGCAGTAAAACTTTGCGTTGTGATTATTAGTTTTCAAGATATAACGATTTAAGTGAGCCAGGGTACAGGTTCAAAAGACTTTTCTTGACCACCCTTTAACTCCGCAGATTTTGAAAACCGGACCTCCCTGTAGAACGATGTTTTGCTCAAAATATATCAAGAAGTACCTCCTTACAAAAGTGTCCTCCGAGTACCAAACACCCTGTATATACGAGAGAAGGTCATTAGTTTTGAAATTTTTATAGAGGATAGGGGAAAAACACAAATTCAGTTTTTATTTTTCATTACAATCCCCTTTAATTGAAATGCATTTATTCCATTTTTCGAATAACAATTCATTTAGAATACAAGCTGTCATTTCCGTCAAAATACTCTTTTACCGCTTTCTTCAGTGAATCATCATCGGGAAACCACTCCTTTCATGTGTTTGTAGCAAATGTGGAAATACACAATAGTCGTACAGAGCACGAGCCGGGCTATAAGGCGGATAACTAATAATAACGCCTGAAAATTTGAACTAATAATAACGTCACAAAAGCATCATACACCAAATTTACCTGTGACTTGCAGTTTTCAAGCTATGAGCCCGAAAAAACGTCGACAAAATGCACATAATTAACAATCGTCTATGCATAGAGATACAAAAACCGAGTTTTTCTCAGGTGGTATGATGATTTCGTGCAGAAGTTTATAACGAATAAATCTAATGTACGAAATTTCATCTAAAACTGATAGTTAATGAGAAATTTCAGAAAAAACTGATATTCGTGACCTTTGAGCTTTACGCTCGCTACTTCGTAATGAACTTTCCATATTATATTTTTTTATCTATCAATAAAAATGATTGCATTGAAGAAACTTCACTTGGATTTATTTGGTAGAGAAAGTCATGGTCGTTTCGGTAGTTAGTTAGTTTAGCTAACATTTCAACCATATTTAGTATGAAAAGAAATCTACACTTTGCTTCCGCATCTCTTCAAAAATCCACTTTCTAGTGGTTTCAAAGCGCAAGAGATTTTTCAATTGTTTCAACTTTGATTGCTTAGGAAGTAAGCGGGATGTGCACCGAACAATACTTTAACGGGCTGAGATTGCTATACTAAAGGGGCAGCTAGTGGCTCCAAATCCCATGCAAAGCTAACAATGCTTAGATACCTTTTTTTCTGCTTAACCTGATTATTTCTTTTCGTTTTTAAAAATTTGATTTCCAATAAAGTCAACTGCAATTTTGACGTTGGCTATCACATTTTTTCTTGAATTGTTTATGAAGTTTTTAATTTCACCAATTTTTTTTTGACTTAGACAAAACCTAATTGTACCACTGCTAAATTTTTCCAAAGCCTAACGGTAGTACTTTAATGAATTTACTTGAAAACACAGGAAAAATAGATTTATCAACGTTTTTCAAATCATTCCTGAAAAAAAGGTACCTACCTGGTAAGTGCAAAAAACATGATTTCGTAGGAAACGTTATTAAAGTTCAAAATGTGTTTTGATGCAATTTTTGAGGGTTTATACCAAGTGTTTTATTTTAAAGACCAACTTTTTTTCAAAACATGCATCGAAAAATGATTGTAGTGTAGGCAGTTAGTAAAAAAAATTGTAAAAAGTTGTGGCATAGAGTACGGCGTACGAGGCAGGAATTAACTAAATTTTATATACCTTTTATATTCAAATTCACTTTTTTATAGTTTTACTCATATGGTAACCAGTGATCGGCGTTTCTGTGGTTTTCCAAAAAGGAAAACGAACGGTTTTTTTTGAAAAAACAGCTGTTTTTTAAAACTGTTAACTTAACGACAAACAAAAATTTTTTAACGTAAAAAAATATTTGAAAGTATGTAGTTTAATTCAGAAACATCGTTTATAGTTTGAATAATCTCCAGTTAATTCAGTACAATGAATTTTTACGTACATATTACGTTTTTCTTATATGCATTTGATGTATGATGTCTTTTACCATCGTATAGTAAACATTCATTGATAGTACCAAGCGCCTCCAAACTGAATTGATACTTGTATTGTCCCAATTTCCCAATATATTATCTACTTGATCAACCGTATAATTAAACATCTATCAGTAAAGAATCAACATACAATGTCGTATGCCATCGAGAGCTGGTTCTGATAAGCAGCATTCAAAACAACAGCAACTTTTGTTATTTTCAATGCTACCTACCATATCCAGATGCAAAAATACGCACCTAATAAGTCTGACAACCTCGTATTATATAGGGTTATTCATTTCATACTTTGCCTCTGAACATCTAGTTCCCGCAGTAAACAGTTTTCCAATACCAAACAGTTCGTTTTAACAAGCGAAAAACGGTTCGTTTTAGAAAAACGAAAAACGATTTGTTTTAGAAAAACGATTCATTTTATAAAAACAGTTCCTTTTCTAAAAACGGTTCGTTTTAGAAAAAAAAACGATTCGTTTTAGAAAAAAGATTGGTTACAGAACAAAATATTCGTTTTATAAAAACGTTTCGTTTTAGAAAAACGGTTCGGTTTAGAAAAACAATTGGTTATAGAAAAACTATTCGTTGTAAAAAAACGGTTCGTCTTAGAAAAACGAATGGCTTTAGAAAAACTATTCGTTTTAGAAAAAGTGTTTGTCGTTAGTTGGAAAAACTGTTCGTTCGTTTTTTGCAGCCAAACGTTTTTTGCAAACTGTTTGGCGTTTTTGAGCCCATCACTAATGGTAACCAGTGAGATGGTTTCAAATGCTCACAACATATTTAAAATCTGAAAACCTGGTTTGGTCTAAATTTGTACAACGAGTCGGTTTCTTAATCTAGACCTACCCCACCTGATAGGGTCTATTTCAGGAATCTTGTGTTTCCTTGTGAGGAGTATGAGACCGGTTATATCAGAGTTGATACCAAGGCCAACGATGTCCTCCCACTCCTCGACAAATCCTAGAGTATGCACTCAAAGTGTTGGTCAAGGGTATGCGGGAACTTACCCGAGACTACAAAATGTAATTAACATGGCCAGCAACCATGAGTTCCTTGCTCATCAGCTTCTTTAATATTTTTTATGTTGCCAGATTGCACAAGAAAGGAGATAGAACTCCCTCTTAAGATTTGCCTCTACGGATTGCAGCATTCAGAAATTTCACTCGAAGTTTCTGGACACTAAATTTCGATGCACACTGTAAAGTGTGCATCGGAAACAAGAAAGTACCGTAAAGTCTTGCTTGTTTGGCAGTCTTGGATAAGCTGGCGGGGAGTCGATGAGGAGACATGGTCGAAACGTGGTCGAGACGAGTCCGACTATTCACGTGAGCTGCAATGAATTGTTAGGTGGGATATTGAAGAGCAAAATTTAGTCGGAGGTATCTAATGAAAGTGAAATCGTTACGATTTACATTATTGTGAATTGGTTGTTAATCTCGAATGACTGAAACACGCTTGCTTAACCGTTTTAACCAGAGAGTGTTTAGAGGGGGAAGTTACTAAATAGATACTCGGTTTTACCTGATTAATACTAATAATGGGACCCCAAAAGTATTATAACGGTTGAAAAGCTGGCAATATGTTCCTAGTGGATGCATTTGGTCACAACATAAGCATAGGAAATTTCTTTAGGATTAAAATTGTGTATTTGTAATGGAATTGAGATATTCCTACCGGCATTGAATCGCTGTCTATGGGGAATTGGGTCGAACTTACGGAGGCAGTAATATATCCGCCATATTCTGTGGCGATTTTTGCTGAAGCAGCTGAAGATCAAGCACAAAATCACAACGATATCACACCCAGCATCGAAATCAAGAGAAAGAATTGTTTAGTTAGTGAGTCGATCAATAAAAGTAACCCTTGATCATGGCACAGACTGATCGAACTGGTGACAATAAAGTTTTAAAGAAGCTTTCTTTCCCATACAGTTTTATGTTACATATTGTATTTGAATTTGATTCGCAGCAATAATGTTTCTTTGCAGCAACAATGTCTCTTTGGGTTTTTGTTTGTTTGTTTTCCGGCCAAAGTCAGAGAGCGGATTGATCCCGGAACATCTTGGGTCATGGCCTCAATAACAGCAGAGGCCTGAGGATCTCTGCCTCCCCTTACGTCTGCTAAATAGAGGCTTATTTCCCCGTTTTTTTATATTTTCCTGTTATTTTCATACTCCTTTCATACACATGCTAGGAATGTGGTGTGACACGTTTCGGCTGAGACTGGCTCGCCATACTATGCCTGAGAGCTGCTTCTGATCCTTTAAGGACAAAAGCTTTTCCCCTGTTTTATTGTGGTTTGTGGCTAGTATATGTTCATTGACAGATGAATTATACGTAGCGTCCTACCTTTTTTTTGAGCTCATCCAGCCCATTTTCAATTACCCACCCCAGCCGCGTAGAGAAAGCATCCGTCGGAATTGGACTGAAGCGTATTCTTTGCAATGAAGTGCATTTTCTATTTCAAAAACTACTCTGTGGAAAGCCATTACAACAGATTTCCCCTTTTATGTACGCATTTTAGGCTCTCGGTAGGGCTTGAGATCCTAGTCTCTGCTTCACGTGCGCATCTAACAGTCTCTCGAACACTTTACGGAGGAAGGAAGTCACCTGGCAAAATTCCATCCGGAACTGCGGACTTGAAGGTTTCGATTGCTCAGACTAGTGTGTGCTTGGTGACAGCTTCGCATTTTATCTGCTCACCAGCGGAGGGAGTGAAGTCACCCAAACAGCCGGAAAAACAAGTATCGCCGAGGATCTTTAGCATTTCCGAACTGTTGCTTGTCCACAGCACATCTGGCTTACATACGAGGCTTGGGATGCAGGGCGTTTAGTGAGCAGTTCCAGAGATCTTATTGTTTCCGATGTGAAAATCCCGCCGGACAGCTCTTTCCAGGATCTACATCTGATTTTCCTTATTTCTGATGTGATTTTTTCTTATTTCTGATGTGAAGACGGTCTTGTATTCGTCCAGCTTCTTCGGCTTCACTGAAAAAAATCCACATGGCGCCAAGAGCCATGTAACATAGCGCATGATTTATGGTCCCATACGCCATGTACATAGTACTCTGGGCCATGCAATATGGCTCCTAGCGCCATAAAGTCAGAATCAACATAGCGCGTGGTCCCATGTAACATGGCGCAGCATTTATGGTCCCACACGCTATGTACATAGTACCCTGAGCCATGCAGTATGGCTCCCAGCGCCATTATTACATGGCGCAGAAATTATGGCCCCACACGCCATATTACATAGTACCATGAGCCATGTAATATGGTTTCATTTATAGGTGAGCGAATTTAGATATTGTTCGTTATTTGAAGTATATTCGAATATACGGCCTTACAACACTGGCATAACCGATTCTCGTCAGATCACCGAAGTTAAGAAGTGTTGGTCGCAGTTAGTACTTAGATGGGGGACCGCTTGAGAATACCACGTGACGTTGGCACGTAAAACTTTGTGCTGTTTCTTATCCAAACAAACTAGTTGTCTGGAAAGCACTAGGAATAAGAAAAAAAAATTTAAAAAAAAGTTAAAAACAAAAAAATTAAAAAAAATGATATGGAGGTATACATATCTGGTGTTAACCATGCCTGCAAATATTTAGGAGTTAAATTTTTTATTAGACCTTTATTGTGGTGCTTTAGTTTGCATAAAGTGCATGGCGTGGAGGACTATAGTAGATGGCGTGGGGGGCCATAATACATGGCGTGGAGAACTATAGTACATGGCGTGGAGGGCTATAAGCATAGCGTCTGCTCCTATGTATTTTTCGCCGTGTAATGTGGCGTGTGGCGCTATATTTTATCACAATCCCCAAATCGACTATGTACATAGCGCCAGAAGTCCATAAATTATGGCGTCTGGCGCCATGTGTTTTTTCAGCGTTATTTGGAAAATTCTTGTACTTGTCTTCTTCGATAACCCGGATCCGTGTTCCATTAAGGTGGCTTAATCTTGCGAACTGAATTTGGGACAAGAGCGTTCAAAAGCTTGTAATTTACTCCTACATCCAGGTCTGCTATGAGTCAATTCTGCGAGGAAAACCTAAAACGCTGGCCAATTCCCTTCTAAATTTAACGTTGGCCAATTCCCGTCTAGATGCTAAGTTTTCCCAGATAGTGTTTCTGGGATTGCGAAACGGTCGATCAATACGTGTTGAGCTGAATTTGAGAGTGAAACTAATGCATTCATAGTCAGAATGTGATGAGCCTTCAAGCGTCCTCCAATTGAATATCAACTGGTCGTTAGACCATTTTTGTACAGTGATGTCTAGCGAGTTTTTGCTAAGAGATGCCCTATGAGTAGGGACATTTGTTCGATTTGCGAAGACTAAATTATAAATAATAATAACCCGGGTAAAACACAAGCTATATTTTCAACAAAATGATCACCGAAATGAAAAATATATTTCATAGACGATTGCAATACATGAGCGCTTATTGCGACTCAAAACTAAAATTTAACAAACTCATCAGCACTGAAGCAGCCGTTACTTCAAAAGACATTCGAAACAACTATTCTTTGGCAATTGAACTCACACACGGAACACTAGATGAGACACTGTTTTTTACATGAATAATGCAACTGTTTTCTAACTAAGTAGTATAAAGTCGCCCATCAAAATTACTCATATTAATAACAAGACAGGCAATAAGGTTCAGCGGCTACCTTCGCCAGGCAGCCTCAGCAGAAAGTACACTTAGGCACAGCAGTGTCCAGTGTAATGTCAAATTTCGTATGACACATAAGACACAGATCTTATTAAGTTGAGCGCCACCCCGAGTCCTTGTTAAACTGGGTGATCTTCTTCAGGTGCACCAATGCTTATCAAGGCTTACCAAAAGACAAATTCCTTTATCTAGCAAGGGCCGGGCATTCGCACAAGGGGCCAAAAACTGTTTCCATTTTCTTCTTGCAACTATAGCTCCGGAAAAATTCGCTGTCATGACCACCCAGTCTCACTGCATGCTTGCTAAACAAACAATGTCCGGTTAAAAAAGCTGAGAAAAAGCTCCCTTCAAAATTCAAGTAGCTCTTCATTCGAAAAAAAACGAAAAAATATGCAAACGATGATATAACTCCAGTAATAGCAACCAATCTGAACAAGTTACAATTCAAATAGGTTGTACGATAGTCTCAATATTAGAAATTGTTAAAACCACCTTAACAGATGTATCTCCTTTTGGCACTCAAACATAAAATATTTATTTCCCTAAATAACATAGTGAATGACATTAATTTTCAAAGATACATCATTTTGCTTGCATTCATTTCGGTCTTGTTAAATTTCATGCGATTCAAACCAGTATCGTACCCATGAAACGCCTTCATTAGCGAGCAGTTATCTGGGGAGACTTCACCACAATAACTTCATTAAAATCACATTTTCTAGCATTCAAGTCTTCAAATTTCGGCGAAATTCCTACATTGTTTTCTTGCCTCGCGTACATCACACGTGGAGGGAATTCGCAAACGACATTCACACACCGCTTCCATGATGTATGATTTTTTTATAATCATTCGTTTCAGCACCTAACATCGTTATGGCTCCCGGGGGATCCGAAAGCCAAAATATGACCTAAGCATGAATTTACGCGACATAAAGGGGAATGCATACCCTTTGGCTTCTCTCACTTTATGGAAACCGAAACAAACGGAAGCAACAGCACCTGCTTCTGCCCGAAACGTTTTAGACGTCCACCTACATATCGCGTGTGAATGATACAGCAGTCTCGAGCGGAATTCCGGTGCTGCTGGAGATGCCAAGACGACAACGCTACACGTGTTTGTGAATCGCTGACTGTTGAAAAGACTTGATGACGGGGCTCTGACAGGAAATTTGGAATTAACATGAGAAGAGTGTTTTGATCGAGCTCGTATCTTACAGTTTTTTGAGATGACTGAAAAGCAGAATCCTTTCCTGAAAAGTAGGTTTTAAATGCGCACTAGACAACAAATATTCTAGGTACGTAAACTTTATACAGTCATCTTGAAATGTCGTATATGTTCCTATCTTGTTGTCAAATGGATTTGATTGTCACTTCGAAATCATTTAGGAACCATGAAAGCTTAAAATTTAAATAAGATCAGGAAATTATCAGTTAACATATTTGTAAACACTACATGCAACACAGATTTAAGTACCTTTTTGGGTTCCTAGCAAGAAACTATGAAATGATACCAAAATACAGTTTTCTATCGATTTCGTGACTCAGGAGGACCGTCTATTATAAATTTGGTTATTACTCCTTAGAACTAAACTACTACATCTCGCTACTTTCAGTCGCCAATCAATAGATACCCTACAACCGAATGTGAAAAACGTGTCACTACAAACCGTATGGTATGTGTCATGTCATGTTCAGATTCTATCGCCTTCGTGTCGTCTTCAAAGATGCTCTGACATTGCGTTCCGCTTCCCGAAGCGTGAAAGCGCTAATTTCTGGAGCATGGTAGGTATTGTGTCATGAAGTGTTTCTGTGTTGACAGCTGGAGTAAGGTGTCAATGTTTTGCGGCAACATAAGAGATTCTTGTATGTGAACGGGGTCATGGTGTTATGTTCCTCAATTCTTCATTATGGATGCTGGGAATTAATGTAGCGTAACGGAATCATTACTTCACGCATGTTTTAAATACAAAGCAAACTGTGTCGATTCGATTATTATAAGAGGAATATATTCTAATATTTCAACTTAACTAGTTCACGATAAGCTCCTAAAAACTAAGTTCGCTTTTTTCCTTATATTTTCAACATTACGTCAATAGACAAAGCACACGTTCAAAAAAGATGGGTGAATGTGGCTTCAAAGAAGTTAAAACAAAAATCACAGCCGATAGCATTTAGAATGAAGAAATCCGCATTATACTGTTGACAGCCAACAAAGGCTTCTTCAGTTAATCAGAGCTATTCCACTCAAGTCTTCGAAATTAAAAATTCTTTCGAAACCACTATCTTCCCTAAATCTAGAAAAACTAAAGACTTTCCCAAAAAATTCCTGCACCATTTTATTCAAAGGCAATGATCATTCAAATTTGAATTTTTGTACGTAATATTCCCCTCAGTTGAAAAAAAAACATAAAAAATGAGCTGGAATTTAAATAATTTATTTAATTGTAATAATATCGTCAGTAATAGAAGAAGTTCGTGAAAAGATTTCGCCCATTTGTACACAAAACAAGGGTCAGACATGTTCTGTGGTCGCAAAGCTACCATGTACCTCAAAATGGACGATGCAAATAAAAGGGTAAAAAAAGGTGAAAGATTGAAAGGAAAATCGAGATCAACTAGAAGGAAGAAGAAATCAGGAGCAATCAACAAAAAAAGTGCTGAGGGGAATTTCTAAGAATAAAAGAGCTTCTGTTCGAGATATTGCTTAAAAAGTGGCTACATCAAAGAGCACTGTGCAAAAGATTAAGGAAAAAAAAAATATTAAAACCTATAAGAACCAATAGGTGTCGAAAAAACTGACAAATAATACAACGTGGAAATTTCCAGGACAAGGAAATTGTACAAGAAAATGTTGACCAGAAACGTATGCTACATAGTGATTTATGATGAATCGTATTTTATGTACAACTTTTCTACGTTACCTGGACCACAGTGTTATTCAACAGCAAATAAAAAGAATGTCAGTGTTTCGGAGAAAATGACAAGTCGGGCCAATGTATTACAAAACGACTTTGTAGAGTGCAACGATGAATCTGCTACTCAAGTATCAAAGCATTTAATGCATACTTTGGAAAAATATGCCCGCCTTTTAAACAATATATTAGTTTTTCCGCCGACAACACTAACGTAAACTTCGGAAAGCATCACTCAATTTATCACTGAAAGAAAAACTCTTGGTTGATTCAACTATTTTTAATAGTATTGCAACGATTCATTCAAAATCGTTAAACGAACTAAGGAAAATAATTATTTTTACTATGTTAATATAGTTAATTTAACGATATAAAAGTAGTTGGCTCTGGTTATACAAAAAATATCGCAACGTTCATGAAATCAACTGTTTTAATTGTTTCATAACCACGAAAAATAATTCAAACTTCAACGTTTCGAATTATCAACAGTTTTTATGGTACTTAAACTACTTTGCAATAGTTGATTTCAACAAACGTAATTCAGTGAGAAACGTCTTTGGAATTATTCTACGCTTAGAAGTTTATCAACCACGCGTCATGGTGCATAAAAGTAATCAACAATTTTCTTCTAGTTGTTTTAACTATAGCCCTAGTTAATGCAAAAACAGCTAAGGAAAACTGTTGATTTTTCATACTCCTCATACACATGCTCCTATTCTATCATAGAAATTTCATATGATACATGGCAGAATTGTGTTCGGTTTGCTGTTCGATATAATTCATATTCATGTTATGCTGTGAAGTCTTTATATTACGTTGTATGACGCTATTTTGTTCACAATACAGCGTTTTCCGCTGTGGCAAAACAGTGGGCTGAGGCAAAGCGCAGTCAAAAAATTAGAATGCACTGTTTTGTATGGTAACGCGCACAATGGCTGCGGCCGAATTTGCGGCAGCGGCAGAATTTGCGGCAGTGGCAGAATTTGCGGCAGCGGCAGAATTTGCAAAGTTTCTAATTTTGCCGCACCGCTAGCGGTGATACCTACCATAGGTTGGCATCACCACTAGGTTGAATTAAAACTGTTTGAATTAGGTTGAATGGTCTGGTGGAATAGACAAGCGATGGCTGATGTGTATTGTGATAAGCCAACCTAATCCTCGTACAACAGGATTTAGCAATACAAAAGAAAAAAAAATGAATTTGGTTGGTGCCTTGGTTGCGTTGACAGCGACATTGTCGCTGCATTGTGATTCACCAAATTCAACTGCGGCATTCACGCCTCCCCTGCCTATATTTCGTACTATGTATATGGTTGGAATACCATTGTTTGTGGTTGCTTACTTTTTTTGCACCACGGACGTTGTTTATCAACCACGCGTCATGGTGCATAAAAGTAATCAACTATTTTTTTATGGTTGTTTTAACTATAGCCCGTAGTTGACGCAAAAACAACTAAGGAAAATTGTTGATTTTACTAAGATTTTTCTTTCAGTGACACTATTTTGAAGCTGGAAAATGATAACATTCTTAAAGCTGGTTGCCCAGTGCATATTTTGCACAATGCAGCAAAGTTTCATCGAAAGCTTGATTTTTTAAATTATTTTGGCCTGATAGCTGCTGCTCATTACGCTCAACGAACAATAAAATGGTATAAGGACAATAACCTGGAGTTTGTTCCAAAAAAAAACTTATGAAACCATCCAGTGCTCTAGTGCTCAAGCCAATAGAACGATAAAGGCCTATCGTTAAAAGAATATTAAGAAAGGAAGGTAAAGCTGTCAACAAAACGGTTGGGCAAATTTAATGAAAGGTATAAAAACAAAAATCGAGTATTCTCGCACTATAAAAATAATAAAATTACTGTAAATGTTAATCTTAGATATAAATAAAACAAACTCAAAAAATAAATGAACATGTCGGACCGACCTTACATGAATTGATTAATCAGATAGGCTTATGGCTAATGTTAAATAAGCTAATAAAAACATATAAACACCCTTCATATCGAAACGAAAATGGTCTATTTCTATAATATGCGTGCGTAGGTGTGCGAGTTTCAGCCAGTCATCGATTTCGACCAATCTATAGTAACGTACGTGTTCAGCGCCCAATGTGGGCGTACATAAAAAAATTCGAAGGGCAGTGTAAAATATCCGAAAGAAAAATGCAGAGAAATGTGAAGGATATCGAATTGAATGACGGCTGGGGGAAACTAAGACGTATGATATTCTTTTCTGTGGAAGGTCTAGACCGAACTGCCAGTTGTTGCGCCGTTGATCTTGATCACGTACAATGCATTGAATTTATAGTAAGTAAAAAAAAATTAATTTCTTTCTAGCAAAATTTATAGGATTATATGGCATATTTTGTTTTTATTTTCACCTAAAGCTAATAGCTAACGAGATATTTAAGAAAAACTGATTTTCGTCGCCTTTGCACTTTCCACAATTTCATAATAGACTTTTCGTATTGTTTTTCTCAACTGAAAAAACTTCACGTGAATTTATTGGCAGAGGCATTCTAAAATGACTCGATTGCAACATTTCTTTGGAAATCAGTCTTCTAGCGGCTCTAATACGCTAGAGTTTTTTTCTACCTTCTCTTGATAAATTTTTGTTACATGTAAAAAACTCGCAGTGCCAAAAGCTTACGCATGTTCAGTTAGTTCGAATTTATTTATGACAATTTGACTAGTTCTGTAAGTGATGACTGTCATATTGTATACTATCGTGTATATTTGAAAACTATTCGTTAAATCAGTTTTCCTCAGCCTCAATCAAACTTAGAAACGTAGAAAAAACAGGGCACAGCGCTTGGTTTGCATAAATTGAGTTAGGTTCAAATTCGTGACTCCAATTGCTGCGAGAGGCGATCCAAAAGTAATGACAGTGGATATAAACCAAGATGATTAAAGTTTAAAAAAATATTTATTTTAGTCTTCTTCATAGTCTTCTAACAAGTTAATCTCTCTATTAATAAAAAAAGTTTTGGAAATTTGGTCGGATTATATTTTTATTTTTCTCTTATAGTAGACACATAAACGTACGAAATCCAACGTGTATATATATATATATATATATATATATATATATATATATATATATATATATATATATATATATATATATATATATATATCTATATATAGATATGTATATATGTGTATATATATGTATATATATGTATATATATATATATATATATATATATATATATATATATATATATATATACATATATATATATATATATATATATATATATATATATATATATATATATATATATATATATATATATATATATATATATATACATACATACATATATATATATATATATATATATATATATATATATATATATATATATATATATATATATATATATACATACATATATATATATATATATATATATATATATATATATATATATATATATATATATATATATATATATATATATATATATATATATATATATATATATATGCAAGCAGGGGGCAAAGCCCCCTAGTATATTTTAATTATATTATATTTTTATATTTTATATAATTTAAAACGCCCCAACAGCGGCCATCACTTCGCTATCATCCTCAAATTTCTTAACCAGAAGGTGTTCCTCGAGCTGAGGAAACAGGTTGAAGTCAATGGGAGCTAGATCTAGCAAATAGGGTGGATGTTCAAGCAGTTCGAATCCTGTTTCTTGGCGTACAGCCATTGCATCAGCAGCCTTATGAACCGATGCGATGTCTTAATGAAACCTAGCTCCGGCTCGCAGTTTGCCTAGTCTTTTTTGCTTCATAGCCTCCCGCAATCTTCTTATTTGGTCTCCGCAGTAAGATTCAAATAAAGTGGCTTCGTTTTCCCAATATTACACCATAATAGTTACTTCAGCGTCCCAAAAAACTGATGCCATAACCTACCTTGCTGAAGTCGACACTCAGTATTTTTCCGGCGACGATAAAGAGGATCGTTTTCAGGTCATCGATTCTGGACCAAAATGGTGGATCCAGTTCTCGTTCATGGTGCCGAAACGTGACAACAAATTCTCCTGATCTGCCAGAAACTACTGGGATACACCCTCGAAAAGTATATTCGTTTTTTTTTTCTTGGCTAACATTCTCGGCACCCAACGCGGTGGGACCTTCATCGTTTATGATTCCTTGGCACCGATTCACTTAACATTGCCATACGAAATCTCTGTGGCCTCAGCTACATGCGTGACGGTCACTCTTTAATCTGCCAACACGATATCTTCGACTCTTTTCACGTTGTCTTCAATGAGGGACAAGGATGGACGTCCTTCGCGGTGTTCATCTCCAGTGAATGTTCTTCCCAGCTTAAACTCTTTGGCCCGCTTATGTTACCACCAATTCGCTGGCTATATTTTTGGTAGACATTTATTTCAAATAAAGGTACTTAATGACAGCTCTAATTTCGTTTTCCTCCATTTTGATGCTCTCTTTTCGACTGTTCCTATTTAAATGGATGTACCTGCTTGGAATCATGGCCTATTTATATGTTTTTTATGAGGTAGTAAAAAATTTTTTTTTTTTTAAATTTTATGCGAACTGGGAACAACCGATTATCACTACTTTCGGATCGCTCCTTGTAAGTTTGTAAAAACTTGATCCAAAATCTTATCAACTATATTTATAAAACGACGAAGTAGTTTCGGGTTATGGTATTTTTTTAATTGTATATACATTTTTCCTTAGTTTGGAGACCCTATTCGATAGTTTTTGTTTGGAAGTTGGCACAGCGGTTGCCGTCGTTAGTAGCATTCGCATAGCAAATGTCATTTATGAATTTTACGTGTTTAATATTTTGGATACCACGCCAACGACAATCCAATAGCAGCACTGTCTTGTCAAATTTTTCTCGAAGTTTTCCCGTTTCCTTCGTTAAGCCTGTCTGTTGTCACTGCCCGTGATCCATTCGTATTATTTAGTACTTGCGAATACTTCTGGCTGCTACCAACTACTCACCCTCTCTTTCCCGAGTAGATGATTAATATTATAGTTATGCCTTCTTTTCCGGCCAGGTGGTAAATGATACCCAAGAGGTGTATTTGATAATTTATAGGCTATGTTGAAAAATCTGGCTATCGGAAAATTGAATAATGCTCTGAAATTTCAAAGAAAGGCAAACGGCACAAATTTTCGTGTGTTTCCATAACATTTTCTATCGAATATGATGATTTTTACGCATTAGTTCTTTTATCAATTTAAAACTTTGTTTACATTTGAGCACGGCATATCTTCTAAAGGTTGATATCTTTGATTCAAATCTTCAAATGTCAAAGCAAATAGCGTTCCATTCATGACCTACTACCGAGTACTTACAAGAACTAATTAGTAGGAAAGGAACACGGCAAATGTGTTTTTAATCGTAATTGAGGAAAGTTGTTTTTGTGATAAAAAAAAAAGGCTTTTCTATTCTCCGAGCTCGTCATTTAGATAACATGAAGAGGACTTTATTTTCTATATATTTTATTTTAAAATAAAAGAAGAGAGAAATCGGTGAGTTGAGGGATTTTTAATGAATTTCCATCTTTTTGTGTACACAAATGACATACACATATGTTTTACTAATAACAAGTCTTATAATAATTCGGTCTCCATTTTTATGATAATATTAAAAAATGAAAATTTACTTGCAACCTTATACGTAATGTTTTTCGATTGTGTGGTATTTGTACTTTGACTTTTTAAGGTTAGTGAATTTAAATATCCCTGTGAACAAGGTGTGGAATCCATAGGCTACTTTCTCATGTCAAGCTAAAAACCAGCGAGACACAATGTTCACAACACAACAAACAAGGAACGTAATATATGTGCTTCCTTTTTTGTTGCATTATCTCACTACTTTTCAGCGTGGAATGAAAAAGCAGCCATAGGCTCCGTGCAAGTTGACTACAGCGCCCCGTCGATGGCAATTTGGCTCTTAATGCAACTTGCGAAGTATCTGGGATAAAGAACGCATTGGGAACTATCGGATCAATTCAAACATTTTTCCACTAGCCTAAAAGATAGGACATTCTGAAGAAAGAAATTTCCAAGATAAAAAAAGTGAGCAACATAAAGAAAAATTTAATCCTACTTGCCCTACAAGGTAGGCTCAGTCTCATGAAGCAATTGCAACGTACATCGAATTGCAGCCGGCCATTATTGAGGCATTAGCAGAAATAAAAACGTGGAACGATCGTGATACTTCACAAAATGCAACACAACTTTTGACTGCGATTTCGACGATCGAATTCCAAATAGCCTGTCACATTATGGAATCAGTTAATTCGATTGTTCTGCCTTTGAGTGGGAAATTGCAATCGAAAAATCAAGATCCAGGCGAAGCCACCAAATTAGCAAATGACATTTTGAATGAATGCAGGGAGAAGCGAGAAAATGCATATTCATCTTTCCATGTTATTTATGAACATGTTGCTGAAATTTCTTCCCAATACGAGATCGCAATGAAATTGCCACGTCGTTACAATCGGTAAAAAATTCGTTGCAACGTTGAAGCCAAAGATGTGGAATATTATTATAGAATTGCATTCTACATTCCCTTTTTCGATACATTCATTTCTCATGTTAAAAGTTGGTTTGAAGAACACAAATCTATCTTTAAAAGTTTCGGACAATTGTTCCTCAAACAAGAATTTGATCGAAAAAAATGCGCAAACCTTTACAAATTTTATGAAGAGATATTGGATTGCTCAGAGGGGAATTTCATCTCAGAAGTCAGAATGTGGAGACAACGAATTCAGGGACTGAATATCAAAAATGCACTTGATGCTTTGTTGATAAATATTTTTCGATTAAAATTTTTCGTGCCGAAAAAGGTGATATGCAAAACTTAAACTTAAGGTATTTTTCAGATAATCAATAGCGAGTCATTCAAAAATGTTAATAAGATTTCGCGAGTATTAGCAGAGTTACCAGTAACTACAGCAACTCCAGAACGATCATTTTTGACGTTGAGAAGAATCAAAAGCTACTTGAGCAGTACGATGGGACAGGAGCGCCTGAATGACCTTGCTTCTTTGAATATCCATACTCGCATTGAGCTTACCGATAACGAAATTCTTCAAGAATTTTCCAAAAAGCCTCGAAAATTCATACATTCTTGAACATTTTTGTGACTCAATCTTCAATGTAGAGTCAATTATTATGATAATAAATAAAGTTTTTATATTCCCTATTAAATATATGTATATCTAATCATAATTTACTGTTTCAATAATGTATATGAGATTTTTCAATCCCTTAACAATTTAAGATAATCAACAGTTAGAATAAAAAACTTTGAACTTCACTTTTGGGGGGGTCCGGACCCGGAAACCCCCTCCCCCCCTGTGGATCCACCACTGAATGGAACATCGACACTATGCAATCGCAACGCAGAGAAAAACACGTCAAGAAGCTTGTTTGCGAGTTTTATGCGCCTAAAATTTGTTAATTTCCAAGGTGATAAAGAAATTTCCCAGTTTTGTGGCCTAATTTCTATTGAGGTCTTGCTATTTTTTTTAAACTGGTAAGTAGAAGCCCCATTGATATAGTATACACTATAAAACTAATACAATTACTTTTATGGCATCTATTCGAATAGTTAAGTAATAAGCCAATCGACTGCCAAGCAATTTCACTGATTAGAGTTTCAATGTTTACTGGTATCTTTAATGTCACCAATCTAAAACAAATACTAAACACATAAAGTGTACTTCGTTTCGCATTAAGTGTACTTCGTTTCACGTATCAAAGTTAACCGAACACATGAGCCTAAAGTTCTACTCTGTCTTAAATGCAGGAAAATAGTTGCTATAAGCCAACTACCGTAAATAATCAAATCATCGAATCTGTTGGGCAGCAGTATAGGAACTCCATTTTAGGTGCAAGCACTTATCATCGCAGATAATGATATAGAACGTGCATAGCAATCTTAATTGCTTGGATTATGTACAACATTACGTAATCAGGACAGCATCTAGGGCAAACTAGGTAATCATGTTCAACCGTGCGTCACAAAAAAAAACTCACACGCAAAATACTTCTATGTTTCATTTACATGCATATTTTTCAAACTCACCGACAACCTGCAATTGAACGGCTGCCGTAGCTGTAGAGAAAAACGGAGCATCAGCTGTCACTTCGCATGAGAAGTTTCCAGATAGTCCGAATCCAACATTCCGAAGAACCACATGACTCGCATTCGATTGCGATTTCTGCAAGGTTCCATCATCGCAACCCGTACACAAACCATCGCGCAAAACCAAAAAATGAAGAAAAAACAGACATTTTGTGATTAGTATTGGAAGGATTCACGTTACGATGACCTATCAGTCTGCATAGGGAACCAATAAATCATCCACATAAGGCAATTTATACTTACGTCCACGTTAATGCCCGGAAAGGGGAAAATTTTGATAGGAGGATCCACTATCGGCAAATATCGATAGAACTCCCCTAGGCCTCGGTAGAACTTTATCGAGTACAAGGGGGCACCTCCCAGATCATACAGACATCGCAACGTGACATGCTGACTCTTCCGAACTGCAGGTGGTTCCACCACTAGATTGACTTTAAGAGCACCGTTGGCGATTCCTGAAATGAAAAAAAACGAATAGGTTAAAACGCTATAGCAATATCCAACAGTAAATAGCTAAAGTGCTGAAATTTCCGAAGAGTTTCAAGCTTCGATGAGATGAAGCCCATGCGACGAAACCACTTTAAATTGCAATATGCAACGCCAGCCAAACACGAAAAATTCATTCAATTAACTTACTCGTATGAGTTTCCGGAGTGTGTATTAAATCCGGTTTTGCGAAATCGAAGTGCAATAATGGTCATAAATATGAACACTGTTTGAGGCAGTTTTCTGAAAAATTGCTGTGGATTTCATCATATACGAGTACTTCGTTGGTTGCAACGAAGTCCGTTTGGAAGTAAAATTCAGGCAGTTTTTTATACATGCACGGCCTTAAGTATTTAATAATATCTCAATTACATTGAATGAAACAGGATTTTTATTAACGACAATGGTGGCTTCCGATAAAAATTAGCTCTAAAGTAAATTTTTTATTTATTTATTTGGTACGTATTCATTACAACAGGCAAAACTGCCCAATTACAGATTGGATACCATGAACAAAATAGAATAACAAGAACTAAATAAGAACATATAAATATAAGTATATAAAATAATTAAAGTTAGAAAAAAATATAAAGTAAAATTAACTAAAGCAAAATAAGAAAAAAAAAATCCATTACAACCATGAATGTCCAGTTCTACAATAAATCGGCCTAACAAATAATATTAAGAAGTAAAAGAGTAAATATAAATATAATCATATAAAAAATCATTAAAGTGGTAAATTAAAGTAAAATTAAGTAGAAAAAAAAGAAGAAAGAATCCATTAAGAAAATAGAAAATAAAATTAATTAAATAAAAATAAAAAATTAAAATTAATCAAATAAAAAACAATAATTAAAAATAAAAATATACAAAAATTCAAATATTAAATAAGAAAGTAAAAATAAGTAGCGCAAAAAAGAAAAGAAAGAATCCATTATAAACAAGAATAGAAAATAAAACTAATTAATAAGAATCAAACATTTTACTACGGACCATATTTTTGAAAATGGCAATAGATTGTGGAAGAGGACCCAGATGAAAACTATTGTGAGTGCATAAGAGTCGCAAAACGGGATTTTAGATTTTTTTTAGATTAGAAAAGATTTTATTTTTAGTTTTCTTTTGTACATTATGAATCTAATTTAAGTACTATTTACAATTAAAAAAATTACTTACTAGCGGCTATAATATTTCGGCCTGCTGGCTCTTGATTGTTTTATTTTTATTTATGTTTATCTTTTGAGTTTTTCTTTTAATCTTACACGCTAATTATCATACCCAGCCGTGTACAGTGGCTGGGATTATCTGAGCAATAGCTACTTAAAATCTACCTTATGCTATGACTTATGCTAACTTATACCTAACTAAAACTAACTTAGCCTAACTAGACCTAATTCCTTATCCTAGGTCTTACATCTAGCCTCTTCTATTCTTTGGGAGGCCTACATAATTAAAAAGCGCATCCATGAGCTGTCGCTGACACGCTATTTTCGCGGGGCGCATAAATGGCTCATTCGAGCCACCTGTACGCCCAAGTGACCGTATCAGTCCGTTCTCATGTCCGTCTGTTAGTCCGTAGAATCTTGTCGTTAATTCTACAACCCGGTCCCTTAGTGGCTTCAGTCCCGACTCGTCATACAAGAGAAGGTTCTTCGGCCACTTTTTAGTCACCGGGTTGTAGAACCTACCAGTACAGTAGCGGAGGATTCTCCTTTCGAATACCTCCGCTTCTGCCATTGCAGTTTTGGAACAGGTAATCCAGGATGGGGACGCATAAGTCAGGATAGGCCGGATCAGAGTCTGGTAGCAAATGGACTTAGCTCTGGTGGTCATGCCCATCTTTTTGGCAAAAAGAGGTCTGATGCGTTAAAATGCGGACTTAGCAGCTTTGATTTTACGCCGCACATAAGGATTAAACTTCAGGGATTCGTGGAAGTCAACACCGAGGTACTTTAGAGATAAGATTGGAGTAATCTTAGAGGTTCCGAACGAGACAGCGAGTTTTTTGACCTTATTGCGGATTGTTTGAGATCCCCGATACTTCGAAGGATTGCGAAATACACAGAGTTGTGTCTTACTGCTATTTGATTTGATGCCCCATTCGTCAAAATAAAGATTTAGTTCTGCCAAATAGTATTCCAGGCTCTTCGCTGCTTTGAGCGGGTCTTTGCTCGAAGCGAATAAAAGCGTGTCGTCAGCATATTGGAGGACTTGGACTTGAGGTTGGCTTGCTGGAGTAGGAAGATCAGCAGTGAATATTGTATAGAGAATAGGTCCAGTGACAGAGCCTTGTGGTACTCCTGATGTCACAGGCCCTTTGGTAGAATTTGCTCCATTAACGCCGACATAGAATTGTCTGTTGGTAAGAAAGCTTGCAGTGAGTCTTATAACCTCTCCCGGGAATCCAAACTTGATCAACTTAAAAAGAAGGCCTTCATGCCATACGGAATCGAAAGCCTTTTCGATATCTAAAGCACACACCACCGTCGGAGTGTTTTGCACATTCAAGTGAGACACTATTTGATTTGCAAGTATGAGATGGCATGCTGCGTCCCGTGCCTGTGTCTAAAGCCAAACTGGTGGTCAGGAATCACCCGCGTGAGCGGACAGTGATGTTTTATCATTTCCAGCAAAATTCTCTCAAAAACCTTCCCCAAATTAGGAAGCAGAGAGATAGGGCGGAAATTGCTGGCCTCATTGCTTTTGCCCTTCTTATGAATAGGAACAATTTTGGCCACTTTCCATGAGTCCGGAAAGTAACCATTGTTCATCGCAAAACGGGAGAGTAGAAGAAAGTGTCAGTACGAGCATACGATACTTCAAATAAAATGGAGGAAGTTTGCGATCAAATGTGACCCCAAGATCTGAGAATTGATCGACACAAGAAAGGGTAGTGCCATCAATAACATAAGGAAAGACATGAGTGTGAAGCTTAAGCGAAAATGACATAGAAAAACACTTGGAAACATTAAGGGACAAACATTTAATGTTACACCAACCAGAGAGAGCATACAAATCATCCTGAAGAAGCAGAGAGTCAACAGTATTTTTGATCACTCGGAAGATTTTGAAATCATCTGCATATAGAAGACATGCAGACTTAAAAACCGTCGGAAGGTCATTGATAAATAGATTGAACAAAAGTGGTCCTAAGATGGAACCTTGAGAAACACCAGAAGAAGGGGAGAAAGGTGAGGATGAGAAGCCAAAGAGGGAGACAACACTAGTGCGATCAGTTAAAAACGAATAGATCCAGGAAAGCAAAGGCTCACGAATGCCATAATGCTCCAGTTTGATAAGAAGCATCTTATGATTAACAGTGTCAAAAGCTTTGGCAAAATCAGTATAAATGACATCAACTTGATTATTGCTGTCAATTGCAGAAGCGACTACATGAGTAAACTCAAGAAGGTTCGTTGCGGTGCTCCGGCCTTTTACAAAACCATGTTGTTGCGCTGCAAAGACACAGTAGAGGGAATCATAGATACGATTGTAAACAAGGCGTTCCAAAATTTTGGAAAGGGAAGGAAGAATGGAGATAGGGCGATAGTTAGAGGCAAGGTTCCGGTCACCCGATTTGAAAATGGGAAGAATGTTACAGAGCTTCCAAGAGGATGGAAATTTACCAGCACAGAGACTGACATTGAATAAGATGTCTAAAGGGACACAAAGGGAAGACGCAAACTTTTTTACAAAAAAAATGGGAATTCCATCCGGGCCCGGGGAACAGTTTGATTCAAGTGAGGATAAAAGCAATCCAACCTCTACGGGGTTAGTTACGACTGAGGAGAGGCTAGCAGTCAGTAGCAGGAATCGATGGAATGGTGTAAACAGAAGAAAAAATTAAAGCAAAGAGATTGCAAATGTTAAGAGGGTTGGAAGCAGTAAAGGCATTAAACACTATGGAGTCAGGAAGAGAGGAGGAAGCTTTTGAGGGGCGGACAAAAGACAAATTAATCAATTATAGAATTGAACACATTTTCGTGAGAGATTTTTAGACCAATGACAAACACGGCGGTTCCAGCGAGGCGTTTCCCGAGAGGAAAACCGAGTTGGTTTAGCCGTGCATTACTTCAGCATTGTGATGACACACACCGCGGTGCGACCCGCCTCTCGGTTTCGGAACCGAGTCGGTAAATGAGAGAAATGACCCACCGGCTCGGTTTTCGAGCGTTTTTCGATTTGTTCATTGCTGCGTAGTCCGATCGAGCTGAAATTTTCTGGATGCATTGATGAATGCATGGGATATGGGAATAAAAATCTGATAAGAAAATTGATTTTTGAAGAATGGCTAGGGTACAGTATTGGAAAATGAAACATTTTTGGGCACTTAGTTTCTAAAAGTAGGCAATTGCAGATTTTCAAAGTAAATTGTGATTCGAATCACTTTGCCCAAAACTCGTATGCGTATATATACTTACATATATATGTATATACATATACATACATACGCATGTTTACACGACTACTTTCCTCACAAGCATCTATATGATATTCCGACGTAATTTGTAACAGAACCGACTCGATAAACGCTTCTGAAAACCGCTGTGTGTGTCAAAGGACGCGCAAAACCGAAGCGTTAAACGCTTCGGTGGAACCACCGAGTGTGACATTGGCCTTACGCTGGGGTCCGTATCTTGAAAATAATAGGCGCGAAACTAATAGCTTGTTAAATACGAATTCTTTTTCTGTATTAAGATTGGCTTATTTGTTTTTTAATCACAGAAAAAAAAAGATGTGACAGACAAAACACAAAGCGAAAATTGTTCCAAATAGGATATATAGCATTTTTGTTTTTGCTAATCAAATTCGATGGATTTTTTAGTAAGATCACAGCCTGATTTAGATTTTTTCTTTGTGAGTGCCGTCTTAATGTTAGACGTATAATTAAGAATATCTGAAATTTGTGGATTTGGATTGGAAAGAAATAGGCTAGAAAATAGTACGCGTGTCCTTGACTTTCGAAAACATTAGCAGAATCGTAATGAGTCTTTTTCAGTTCATAGAAGTCTCATCCCTACTCATCTTACAACTGGTTGCCAGCAACTTTATTGTAGCCACACCCAGCTGCAAAATGAAGCGAATTTCAGGACCAGTACTGAACTTTCTTTTAAACACACATACGGGTAAGGCTTGAAGACATAAATTCTGACAATGTTGTTTTCGCTTCCAATGTATTTGGACAGAGAACACATATAATTGACTTTTATCTAAATCTAAACGTCACTATTTGCTTTTTACCTCGGCGTGTTTTTCAAAAGTTTAAACATAAATACGGTAAAACTGAATTAAAACGAAAATACGAAGAAAACAGTGAAGTCTGTTGCAAAAAAAGTAAAATTATCGGAAGGAACTGTAGGACGGGCAATTAGAAAATTCAAAATGGAGAGTTACATTAAAGACAAACAGAGAAGTGAACGTCCTAGTGGGTCCAGTGACAAGGATTTGGTGTGGATTCAGTGTGTTGCAGGCAATTCATGTGAAACGATCGACATCAACTCATGATATCGCGAAACAGTGCAAAAAAACCAAAAAGGGAAGGCGTAGTGATCACGGTAAGCGTCAGAAAAACTTATTCTATAAACAAATGTAGAATTGAGCATACAAATAAAAAAAATTGAAAGAAAATTTTATTTTTCATTGGACAGAGTTCCATTGTTCAAGCCTAAAGTCAGTTAGCAGAGCTACGAGTAATACATCGCCACCTAAGAATCACAAAGCGCGTCACACTTTATTGCCTAACGTTTGTTACCCTCCTGGCCTAACGAGGTCGAGAGCTGGTTGGTTTGTTTGGGCCCGGTTAGCATATCAGAGATGAGCGTGGGTGCCCACTCGCTCACCCCAAAATTCGAACCGCGAGCCGTGGAGCGAGTTTCAACTCACCAGGCTCGAAGTTCGGGTGGAAATTATGAATTCTAATCCAACTTGGAATTGTATCTTTCTAATTACCGCAAACCCGCATCATCCTAATTCTCATTATTTTGCTCCTTTTTTGTCTTAGATATCATAAGCAGCGGTTTCCTTTTTTTTATTAAAAGAAAACTACAGTTATTTGCAAAAAGCTTTGGTCATGATTCGCGACAAATGCCCACGATAAATGTAACTGTTGTAATTCCACAAAAATCTCTAAATCGGCCACCGCGCAGTCGTCACATCAACTATTTTCACGTATGAGCTCTAAACAATTAATCGCTAAGCAATTAATCGCGGCGAGAATTCAGGCGAAGATAAGTAAAGAGTCCTTGTTTACTTAGAAGGTTTAAGTTTAATAGAGGGGTTCGATGAATAGAACCTGGATAGAGTAAATAAAAAATTTGGCTGAAGAAAGTTAAAGACGGTAGTTTTAAAGATTGATGCTTAGGTGCTCAGTGCTATATGTTTCACCCTAAAAATTTCAGAAAAAGTTGCAGCTGTAAGTTCACCGTCAGAAAGTACGTTGCCATTTGAAATGTTTCACGACCAGTTATTCTATTCATTTCTTGGAACATGTAACGGCCAGGAGCGACTTATTTAAGGCGTTCTTGGAATTAATTGTTGGCATTAGCTCTAAACCTGACCATGATGGAAATATTTATGCCTTTGATCAAAACAGGTGTGTATTTTTATGGACTGTTATCCATGCGCAGAAATCGGTTGTAGACGAAGGTAAGACATCGTCTTAAACATTTTCGCCTATTATGAAGCTTTATAATGTCGCGAAGAAGATAATGGAATGCGAAATTTGTCGATTTCTGCGGAAAGCTAACCTATCAATATCCAAGGAAGGGATATAACTAAATGGTTGCTAGAGCCTCATCAATTTCTTGGGCGCAAAGATTTTTCGTGAAGTCAATAGTCAGATTATTTATATGAATCTCAACATCAGTGAAAATGTTCTCCCAGTTAACGTAAGGAATGAAGAGATCTGAGTTTGCGATACGGAAGTCGAGCTCAAATCTCTGTTGGATGCATAACTATGCTAGCTTATGACCAGATTCAGCATCACGGTTTTGTGGAAAAATACCGGAAGCAGCTAATCAGACTCGGGAGCATCCGATGAAAAGCAACAAAATGTTGGTTCTTACGGAATGATGGATTTAGTTCCCTTTGCTTTGTTCGAAAGCCATAGACCGCCGTTCCATAGACATCGTCAACAAGGATGCCCTCAACTCCTCCAATCCAGCGAGCTGAAGCTGAAATCACCCACCGATGATGGCTAAACCAAATGAGGATGCTGTTTATTGGAATTTTGTTGAAATCTTTAGCCAGTTTCGAGCCAGGTGGTGACTATAGATGGGTACAAATGCAACTTGATTGTTCTTCATTTGAAAATCAATGTACTCGTAGATCGCTTCTTCAACCCTTAATCCTGGAATCGAATGCGTTTGGTCGTTGCTTCACTCTTTAAAAAGGAGTGCTGTTTTAAATTTACTGTCATTTGTGTTTTAACGTGTTTGATAATCCAATTATTGTGTACTCATCCACGATAAAGGGGCCTGAATTTAGTTTCCGACAGAAAAAAAATCATTAGGACTTTTTTCGTTTAGTACATCCAAATGCTTTGTTGAAAGTGGAAAGTGCAGATTTCATTGACAGGGCAGTGTATTTCTTATTCATAGGTCGAACAATGTTCTTGTAGCAACTGCAAAAAGTTCACATTTGTGCTGTGTTTCCAGTAAAGCATCTAGTCCAAAATTTAAGGTAGTATGCCCCAAACGTTGGCAGTTATAGCACTGTGCGGCGTTTTTCTTCTGCAAGTGACCTCACTGGATATGCTGAAGCAGAAAATATTTTATCCTCGGAGGTACCGTAGCAACGATACCTTAAAATCCGTAATTTTTTTTTACTTTTTTATGAGTTTGCGCGGTGGAAAACGACTTTTTCTGTGAGATCTTGTCTCTTTACAGTTTATGTAGGGCAGTTATGATATCTTCTCCTTCATATAAAGTATGCTCTGCTTTGAGAAGAAATGCTGTCTACTAGTTATTTTCTGTTTAGTTAGTGACGCAGAGCTTACACCTAATGGGATAATCAAAGCCATTGCTCTGGCTGTCGGTTGATAATCACGACCAGTTTGTTTTGTGTTTTTGGTCCTGCTCTTTCACATTCCGGCATGCTCACCCTGCTTTACTGATTCCTTTTAAGCAAGTCATATGGCTTGGAAAAAAAGATTCTTCAGGCGGCTTGCCGTAAATATACTTGCAAATAAGCGCCTGAAAGTGGCTTCAAGTTGTATTTGAGCTCAAGCAATCTTTTAAAGCTGTTATTGCCATAGATCAAGTATTTTTGTTTCTGACGATTCAGCTTTGCACCATTACTGCGGAGGATCAATGTTATAACGCAGATAAGCACAGTCACTTCTTTTAGCACTTTTTCGAAGACTGGCACTTTTCCAATGACATGTTGCGAATCATTTAATGTGGCCGCCGCGTGCTCTCCTTGCAGTCTTTACTCACTTTACTAAATTATTCAAAGTGCTCACCTGAACGATCTATTTGCTGACATCATTAACATGTTTGCTGGTTACGGTAATCATCATCGGGGCACTACAGCCCGAATCGAGCCTTAGCCTCCTTAATTCTTCGCCTCCCTTCGTCTCGGTTCAGTGACCGCGTCCTCCAGTTCGGTGCTCCCAAAAGTGACCTGCTGTCGGCATCTATAGAATCCTCCCAGCGCTTGCGTGGCTTACCGACTGGCCTGGCTCCGCTCGCTCGCCCCTTGAGAGATCGTTTGGGGATTCGATTATCGCTCATTCGTTCGACGTGGCCAGCCCATTGTAGTTTTTGGAGTCGTATGACGGTAGAAACTTCCGGCTCGTCATATATGGAATGCAGCCCGTTGTTGTATCGGATTCGCCATCCATCTTCTTCCCGTATTGGACCGAGGATCCTTCGTAATACCCTTCACTCAAACGTATTCAAGGCTTTTTCAGATTCCTGCGTCAGCGTCCAGGTTTCGCTTCCGTAGCATAGCACAGGTCTGATAATTGTTTTATAGATGCGAAGCTTCGTATTCCTGTGTACGCATTGAGATTTCAAAGTGGGAAGCACCGAAAAGAATGTCTTATTGGCTAATTGAATCCGTCGTTTGATTTCGCCAAGCTCATTCACATCCTTCGAGAGGTTGGTCCCTAGGTACACGAAATTGTCTACGTTTTCAAGGTTATAGTCCCATATCGTTATGTCTTACTGGCGTCCTTTTCCTTGATTGAGTCATAACTTTTGTTTTTTGTTCGTTAATTTGCAGACCAGCTTCCTTAGCGGTTTCATCTAGAGCTACAAATACTTCCTTGGCGTCGTTGAACGAACGTGACATAATGTTGATGTCATCAGCGTAAGCTACTAGCTGTGTCGACTTAAATAATAGAGTTCCTCTCGTGTCAATGGGGATTTTTCTGATAACATATTCAAGCGCTAAGTTAAAGAGTACCGGAGCTAATCCATCCCCTTGTTTTAGCCCTGTATTCGTCGAAAACGAGTCGGTCATATTATTCTGGATCAGCACTTGTGACGTGGAGTCGGTCATGGTCATTTTCACTAGGCGTACCAACTTTGCTGGAATTCCCAACTGCAGCATGATGTTATGTAATGCAGTTCGGTTGATGCTGTCGTACGCTTGTTTGAAGTCGACGAATATTTGATTGACATCAATGTTGAATTCCCAGCATTTTTCCAAAATTTGTTTGACCGTAAATATTTGGTCAGTTGTCGATCTTCCACGTCTGAAACCACCTTGATATTCACCAACAATTTTCTCAGCGTGATGGGAAATGAATTGAGTATATGTGTATCAAGTCAGTCAAGTATGCACGGTGAGCTGGTGTCTGATAAAACACTTTGTCAAAAAAAAATGTTCAATAACCATTTTTCAGTTTTAATCATCCCGCGAAAACAATTCCATTTTGAAATTTGATCCCGAATTGGCCACGATCGTAGCAAGACGAAGGCTTGAAAATGCGAATAGTTGTCTTTGCTTCTGTAGAACACGTACTCCAGCGCTCCGACCAAACTTCAAACATTTACCTTCGTTCGACCTCTACTCTACTCTCTACGTTCGTTTGTCAATGAGTCCACTGGGATTACTATCGGGATCATATCAAAATCCCGAATCACAAAATCCCGAATTAACAAAATCCCTTATGTTTCGAAATTCCCGTATTCCAAAAGCTCGAAACACAAAATCCTGTATTTAAGGGGTCAGGTACACTTGGGGCGTCCAAAAAAAGCTCTTTTTCAGAATTTTTTTTAGACACACATTAAAGTAATTAATAACAAATGTTTTTTTACTTGAAAGAAATATACTCCCCCCAACTTAGTTCGTCACTTCTCAAACCTAGAGGCAGTGGCCCATACTTCTGATTCAAACCACAGCGTTAAATGGCCCACCGTCATGTGGTGTTTACTTTTACTCGCACCAGGATCGAGCCTCAAAATTTCACTTTAAATTTAACCTGAGTACAAGATGGTCAGTTTTCTTGCTTCGCCTACTTTAAAGTTAACCATCGAGAAAATGAATGTCCGTATCTTTCTCTTCGCTAGAATTACAAAATTGGTTTTTGCGTTCGCCACTAAAGTAGTCCATCCAGTCCTAAATAATTTTCATGACTTAATTTAGTTCGAGTTAGACGTGGTGGAAATTAGAAGCAGCTACTACGTCATCTGCATAATAATCAAGAGCACACTTCTCATTCTTTCGAAGCGCAATAATTTATGTACATCATACTCTTAACTACAAAATATAATGCTCAGCAGCATAATATCGCACTTGATAAAATCTGCACAGTGCATAATTTATTGTAACATAAAGTTTTGTATTGTCCACATATTGTATGCTATATACATATTAGCTTGAGCTATAATATATAGCTACAAAAGCCATTATGCCATATGAAAAATTGAGTTTTGCTTTACAGGGAAAATTCTAATTCATAACGGAATTTTATGATATAGTCATGGTTATAATCGCTGTTCACATAGTCCGAACTCTAGTGAATATAGTTAATCGAGGTACAAAATATTCACCAAAGTGGGCTATATTAAATGAGGACTATTATAAACTCCATTGTTTAGTGAGTAGATCATTGTCTCCTATTGAGTCGGGCCTCTAGTTCTTACGAGAGATTGCGCATTAATTTAGCTCTGGATAGATACCTAAGTGAAATCGGGGGCTGAATAAGGCGTGATCCCGCATGCGTTAAATCTGAAAATGGCATATCACCTCATAATTTTGCTTTTCATCAGGGCTGGCAAATATGATATTAGTTACCGCATACTGTTTCCCGTTCATTGAAGCAAAATCTTCGAACCTTTCCTCTCTTAGGTTGATATAAAAAGAAAAAGAGATTGTCTTGTCGCTTTTAGAGATGAGGCGTGTATACTGGAACAGGTATATGGAACAGGTATATGAAACAGGTATATGAAACAGGTATATGGAACAGGTATTTTTTTGGAACAGCCAGCACCTAGTACGAAATACAAAAATACTAGGTACGAGTATTTTTGTGAACTATACACGCAATCAAGAATTTACCCAATAAATTTCGTCCATTTGATTCATTTCAATCAAACAGTGACGTAATAGTATCCTAATATCAATATGCACTCGTATTTCATACTTGCAAGTGCTTTCATATTCACGAGTATTTCGTACTTTCAGTTTTTCGGGGGGATTTTATTTTGCCGTATCTTAGAAATTAGGCCGCTTTTTTCCCAGATTTGTATGGAAGTATTTTCGTATCGAGTATTTTCGTACTTGTGAGTATTTTCGGACATGCACGTATTTTATTCAATTATTCAAAAAGTTTTGAAGGCAAAAATAGGTGAAATCGGACAAAATCGGCCAATTTTGGGTTAGAGTGGTTTGGGACATAACGGGCAAAGACCTATTGCTGTGACGCGAAAATGTCGGTTTTGTAGGGGAGTAAGTGGTTTTTGGCCATAGTTTGGCAAAAACTGCCTTTACAGCGCTTTCGATGATTGAAAATGGTCGGGGAGTAAATTAGTGATATTTTAAGAGCGAAAAATGTTTGATGGGCGAAATTGGAAATTGGTTTGATAGGATAAATTCGGGGACCTTTTTGAGTTGTTTCGGGCGAAATTTCTATACAAATCTGGGAAAAAGCGGCCTAGTTTCTAAGATACGGCAAAATTGAATCCGCCGGAAAAAAATGAAAGTAGCACTAAAAATGTTTAGATCCTTTTTGGTTCGCCAGTTGGCTTCTCTAGTTGTGCTGAAGCTCTCCTCGTGACTGCACTCCAACCCTACCGGGGTTGTGACTCATTTTAGTCTTACAGAAGTGGTTAGCCCACAGTGGGTGCATGTTTAATAGAGGTAACATTTTTTTTATCATTTCTTAATAAAATTTTCGACAAACTTCATACTTCAGTGAGGCGAAGTGGAAAACTGACTGTATTAGATTCGCCAGGAAAAGTTTGGTATCAGGGATCGATCGACGAAAAGTCATATAGATGGCCACAGAATTAGTTAGTCCTATCTTAGTAAATTTTTCGACATTGGTCATTTGAACGAATACAAGAGGTGTTTTGTGCATATATTAAAATGAAAATCAGATTAAATTGTTTGAATTTGACTGTTTTCCCTTAGATGGCTCCTAGATTGGAGGAAGATTGGCCAAATAAGTGACCGACCATTGGAAAGTTACGGCCAAGCTGCACGGACTAATGACTCGGTATCCTTTCACGGTCAACTGCACTATCACTATTCTAGCCTGGGAACTTTGTGTCTGGTGGGTGGGGGGGGCATATCATACCGTTTCATTACATCACTGCAAATAGCATGTACTTGTGTGTGTATATATGTACATACTTCAAAAAATACTAGCTAGTATTTTTGGAGCTGGTATTTTTTTGTACTCGTACTAGGAATACCTAGTATGTGAAAATCCGAGTACGACCCAACTCTAGTCGCTTTCCATGAAGTCTCGGCTGGCACACTGTAGCGGCGGGGTTTCCGCCTCTACAGAATATTCGTGCAATCCAAAATAACTCTAATAATACTATAATAACTTAATAATATGCACTTTAGAAATTTATTCGGTCCGACAAATATTAAATGTATTTATTTCAAAGAAACGTAAATTATGGATTATTATTCAAGAGTTTATTCGATACTCAAAGCCTCTTGCCAATTAAAAAAATGCGAAGAGCTTTTTGCGAAAATAGAAAGCTTCTTGCTACACGGTAATATGAACAAAATTCGTGGAAAGAAACCTTATAAATTTTTCTTAAAATGCACCACTCACCTAATGACGAACCTCAAATACCTCCGTAAATGATGATTATTGGCGATTTAAAATTAATACATATACATACATATGTATGTACATAAGTTCTTTTGAGACTGGATCGCCACATTTTCGATATATGTCATGAATTATGGCAATTTACATTTTTATTCAAAGAACTAAAACATTCAAAGCCAAAATTGCAAATTTTATGAATAACCTTTTCTCCTTTGAGAATAACAATGTTTCTTTGACTAACTCGCTATAAGCTATTAACTTTCCGTCTTTTGCTCCCACTTGCAGTCAACTTTTCTTAGAATATGTCATGAGTTAACCGGCTTAAGCTGAATACATTTTAAATACACTAAAAGTTGGCTTCTGTCAGAACCTCGCCTCATCCGATTCGCCTACTTAGACCAACGGAAACAACAGACATGAACTTTTCGATCCCAATTCCTGCTATCATCGCTAGTTTAGCAAATTTAATTAAAACAAGCTAGATAATCTTTGGAAATGCTGTAAATATTTTCATAATTTAATTTTGCCCGAGTTCACAGACAGCCCGGGGTCGCCTGCTTTGTGAAACCACTTTAAATGATTAAAAATTTAATAAGCAGCATTCAAGGGAAAAAGCATTTCGAATTTCACGTTTAAAATTTCTGCAAATCACGTCTAGTGCCTAATGCGATTTTAATTAAATCTTATGGGGAGGGACTGGATTGAATTTCAGTGAGTAAACACAAAGCTCTTGTCAGAACTCGGCTGACTGCCTGCCTATTGCATCGTTTTCGTCCGGCACTCGAATTGGATAGGAGTTCGTGTGAAATATGAAAAGTTACAGCGCTAGAATAATTTTTCCACAAGCCCGCTCTCAGTAAACCTTTTGCTGACGGCAAAATCGGGCTTTTAGCTGTGATTATGTCTGCATTATCTATGAAGAATAACACGAACCAGTAAAAGGTGAAATTTGGTTTGGACTGTGGGCCAAAAACAGCAAGGCCAGCAACGATGCGTAAAATGCAGCCTAATTAAGCACGACATGGACGAAGGCAAGTTGCCGCGTATGTTAAATGTTACACTTATCATTGGCAATGCCGTTGAATTGTAGTTGCAAGCATTTCGCAAAAGTAGTCACAACGTTGAGATGGTATAAGTGGTTTTTGAAAGTCTAGTGTTGCAGGGATTTTTCGGGAATTCATGTCAGAAACATTTTTCAAAATTTTGTCCTATCCTATTTTGACAAAAACACGCAAGACGCGATGCCACATTAACATCCTTGAATGTTACATCCTTAAATGTTAAGATATTATGTTCACACATAGCTATATAAATAATTTTTAGTATATAAGGATATTGTTTTTACATTTATGCATTCGAAATAAACGATGAATACGTAAATTTTTTCATTCAATAGTAAAAATTGCAGGTCTCCGTGAAAGGCTATCACGGTTAACGGTTTAGTGACTAATTTAAATAAAATAAAATATCTTCACTATCCTCTAGCAAAGAAAGCACGATTGAGACGACCGCGGAGTTCGCTAACAAGGCGTAATTTGCGATCTGTCGACATGGAATAAGATATCGACAGATTGTCGATGTACACTACAGGCAAAAAGTTTAAGACCACATCGCAGAAATGAAGCACACTTAGATTTATAAAACTGCAAGTAACTTTTTTTTACAGTAATTGCCTGTTTTAGGGAGGGTTGCTATGAAGGGATTTAAAATGTACATGGGATTTCCAAATTCTCATTCAGGGTAATAAAACACGTTGGGTTTTTCCCACTTTAAAGACTTTAGGTGTCTACAATTTTTTAAAGTAATTAAAATAAACCTTTGAAATTTCTGTGAATATGGATTTGAAACATTGTGAAATTCCTATAAATAGGTACGTTATCCTCAAAATATTTCATTTGTGAGTTTTTGTGCTGACAAGTAATACGGATTGTTATTTTCAGCGAATTTCATTCCGTGCACTTGTGCTATTTAGTTATTGATACTTTTTAGCAAAGTTTTGGCAAAATTTCTGTTCAAAATGGGAAAAGCGCGCAGTATTAAGCCGGAAGTTAGAAGTGTGATTGTGGTGCTTCATAAACAAGGAAAGTCAGAAAGAGAGATCAGTAATGAAGTAAAAATTTCAAAGACTGCTGTACATAATGCTATCGTTAAATTCAAGGACAGTGAAAGTTATTGTGATGCTGTAAGAAGCGGACGAACCAGAGTGACAACAGAAGCAGAGGATAAGACTTTAGTGCTTATGAGCAAAAGGGATCGAAAGTAAGCTGCACCGGAAATTCGAGCAGAGTTCAACGCGGGACATTCAAAGTCCATAAGCTTGTCAACTGTAAAAATCGTCTAAGGGAAGCTGGACTCGTGGGCCGCGTAGCAGCCAGAAAACCTCTGCTTCGAAAAGGTAACAGAACAGACAAAGCGATTAGAGTGGGCACGAAGCCATAGCCAGTGGACAATTGAAGACTGGTCACAGGTGTTTTGGACAGATGAATCAAAGTTTGAAGGTTTTGGCTCCAAACGGAGGGTTTATGTCAGGCGATCTGCTGGAGAAAGAATGGCCGCGAACTGTGTAGTACCAACAGTAAAGCATGGAGGTGGTTCTGTTATGGTTTGGGGTGCTTTTCGCTTGCTGGAGTGGGTGAATTAGTCCGAATTGATGGCACGTTAACTAAAGAACGTTACAAAGAAATCCTGCAGAACATGGCCATACCATCAGGTTTGCGGTTAATTGGGCGAAATTTCACCCTTCAACAGGATAATGACCCCAAACATAGTTCTAAATTATACAGAGGATATTTAGCTGAAATGGAGAATGATGAAATACTATTGAATATGACCCACAATCACCTGATTGTAACCCAATTGAATTGTTATGGCAGGAATTAGATAGAAGGGTACGTGAACGCTGTCCGACGTCAAAGCAACACTTGTGGGAGCTTCTGCAAGAAGGGTGGAAGAATATCTCCCAAGATACTGTAAGAAAATTGAAAGAATGCCAAGGATTACTAAAGCAGTAAAAAATGCCAAAGGAGGAAATTTTGATGAATGTGGAATTTAAAATAGTAAAAGATTATTTTTGTTTTTTATAAATTTTGACTTGTAAACTAGAAAAACAATAAGCTGACATTTGACAATTACATAAAAAGTAATCAATTATATTTTATCTAGAAATAAATAAATTCTAATTACCATGAAAACTTTGTTTATTTTCTCGATTCCTAAATGGTCTTAAACTTTTTGCCTGTAGTCTACGTAGGACACATAGGCGACATATAAACGAAGTAAAAATCTAACTAAAGCTGACGTCCGAATCTTAAATAATTGATTTTTGGATTGGGAAAAGTTTTTCTCCAAAGTAGATCGTGAAAAAGGAAGCTCTCTTGGCTGAAAAATAGCTCTGATTCTTGAGTGTCATATCAATAGCTAATGAGGAATTCAATGCAGGGAAGAAACTTGGGGGAGTGCTCCTGAATCAGGAAGCATTTAAATCTTATGCACAATGCGTTCAAGGACATATAGCATACAATGTCTCTAAGAGTGCCGGGAAGATAGTAGGCGAAGGTGAGGTAGAATTGAGACGCTAAGGCAATAACTAATTAAACAAATGTCCTGAGAACTTCGAATCATCAATATTAGTTCACGTTTAATGTCTTTTATTAATCATATGTTTAGCTAATGTCATCATTGTTTTCGTTATTCTAAGGATGACAAAGTAATATATTTCAAAATTTAAGATTTTACGGCTTTTCCTCATATGTGGCCCAAAACCGGATATACTCACATTTTACTCCCCACTTTGCTCCTTAACAACGAAGGCATATGAACGCATCAAGTTTCTTTGGTTCCCAACTCTAGTACAGCCTTCATGGGCACATTTCTTACACTGAAGACATTGCACCCTCGCATGACTTTTTCCCGTATTTCACTGAAATATACAGTGCAATAAATACACATATCATCTAAAAAAAATTTTCGTTTTGGGATTTACAGTATCACTGCTTAGTTTGTTCATATTTTTTAGCGGTTTTTTCTTCGAGCTCTAATTTATATGTCATCACTTCTTATCTATAATAGATGCTTAATGGACCCATGATGCTAACGTCAAGAGGTTGTAGACAGTGTGAGTAGTAGGGAGGAAAGCTGACTATTACGACTTCATTCTCTCGTGCTTTACCTATCAATGGAAGGTTTTTGGTCGGTATCTTTTTTAACGATAGCCAGGATTTTGTCTACATATCTCAACCATACACGGAGAAGTAAACCTAGTTCATTAATTTTCTTTTCCAATCTGTCGATAAATATATCGGTCATAAATGGGCATAAAGGATTTTCCATGAGAACATCTTTAATCGCTTTAAAGTACTTCCCCTAAAAGTAAAGTAGCTTTTATTCATGCAAACTGAAGCAAGTTTCAAATAGTCTTTAACCCTCTTTTTTCCCTTTTTTCTCTAATAGCCAATCCTTAATAAACGCGAGGGCTTGATTTCCCGGCACGCTCGTGAATAGAGTCTTGACATCAAATGATACAACTAGCTCATCTTCCTTAATTGTTGCCACTCTTCCAAGCCGATCTTTCACCTCGTCTCGATTTTTAACTGTTCTGTCACTAATCTTTTCCAAAGCCATACACTCGTCTGCAATTAACTTTGCGATTCTCTTTATTGGAGCGTTTGTAGCGGTGACAATTTCCTTTAGCTCACTAGAGTTTTTGTGTATCTTCGGAAAGAACCTAATTCTTGGTCGCGCCGGGTTTAGCTTGTTGACCTCCCCAATAGTTCTTTTGCATTCTTTCAAAATTCCAGTGACTCGGTCTTAGGTCAAACCCGACAAAAACCGAACTTTTACTTTTCACAAGGAATCACAGGATGCTGGGTATTGCCACGCCAAACTTCAACGGAATAACATTGGAACTTGTTGATAATGTTAAATATTTGGGCCTTACACAAGACAGAAAACTGAACTGAGGGGCTAATGTGAAGCACAGAATAGGTAATGCTCGCGCAGCACTTTTTGCATGCCGATCTGCCTACTCCAATAACTGGGGTCTTAAACTTAGGGCGACCTACTACATATTCCCATGTGTAGTGAGGTCGATTTTAGTGTATGCGGCGATCGTATGGTGAAAGACAGCGGAAAGTAAAACCAGCATCAAAGAGCTAACAAGACTGCAAAAATAGTTTGCATTTGTATTACGGGCGCTTTAAGAATCACCCCAACGACTGGGTTGGAAATGATTCTGGGACTTACGCCCCTGGATCCATTCATCTTTAGAAGCAAAAGCTTGGCGGCAATACGCACTAAAAGTTCCGGCATGTGGGGCCACAGCGAGATATCTCTAAGAACAGACGAAGAAAACGGGAGCTACCGCCGATGATGGAGCGCGGATTTACACGGACGGGTCAAAAGCGGATACAAGAGTTGGCTCGGGCGTATTTTCTACGGATTTAAGCCTTAATCTGTAGTGGAGACTGTTGGACCATGCTACTGTCTTTCAGTCTGAACTATATACTATAAGCATTGCAGTTTATTCATTAGCGGAACATCAACCAAACCAGCGACAATTTGCGTCGACAGAATGGCAGCGATTCTCGCTCTTGCGTCTAACAGATGCTCTTCAAAAACTGTAAAAACTGTAAACGCTTGCAGAGTGGCTCTCAATGAAAAGGCAAGGCATATTCCTATCCGGATTATCTAGGTGCCAGGGCATAATGGGGTCAAAAGCAACGAAAAAGTCGATGAATTGGCGAGGAAACGTCCAGGAGCTAGTAATAGATCACGCTAGGTGATCTATATGCAAAGAAAGCTGTTAAATTCAAAAAGCTTGTTTGCACTTTAATCGCTGTGGCTCCCCAGCCCATAAGAGTTGGGATGCTTAAAATATAGTGATCTTTATTATTCTTTATAAGGACTACTGCACCTCTTCCCTTGAGTGTTAGTCTTTCATTTATGTGCAAATAATACTTCCGCATTTGGAGCTATCCATCCAAATCGAGGAAGATTGCTTGTAAAAGTAAAATATTAAACCTGTTATCGCATTAGCTCATTTTTTTTTAGTAGAAGGGAATTTGCATTCCAAATTAGAGACGATGTAGTCTCTATTCATTTATTTTGAGATAGAGGATTGGGCGCTTTAAAAGGCTGAGTAAGGAACATGACCTGTATCATTTTTTCTATACTGCCCTTCATATTGAATGAAGGTGAACCTGCATGATGCCTTTTGTAATGAAGGACTTTGGGGCTTAGGATTAGTTGGAGTTTTAAGGTTTTTTTTTAACAGTGGTTAGTCGTTGATGAGTGGCCAAATCGTCTCAAGATATTCGAGCACAGGTTTCTTTAATACTTTTGGGGTTTTGAGGTTCACTCGCTGCCACAGTTCTAAACCAATTATGTATGGTATTTGTTTTGGTAGCTTATTACAAGCGTTTTGGTGGTCAAGTACGCAGCAGGATTGGCGTGGCAGTTTTTGGAGTAGTGACGAAAATGTTGGCAGTTGTGGCATCACTTTGGCCCGCTGCTGGTTTCTAAGTTTCGATCTGACATACTAAATGGTAGACAGCCTTCATATTATAAACGCGTATTCCTTCCTTGGCAGAAGATTTTTGACAAATTTGGAGAGTCTGTATTCGACGCTGAACACTAGAAGAGTTAATAAAAGAGCTTGGTAGTAAAGTTAAGTGGTTCTGCAAGAAGTGTGAAACATCACTGCGCAAAAGTCGTGAGGATAGAATTACACTACAAGTAGAAAAAAACCATGAGCTATTAAAAGCAATTAGTGGTAAAATTGAGCAAATGACGAAAGCAGCTGTTACGCCTATTCCTACTCCTTCATACGCAGATATCACCACGGCAAAACCAATTAGCGCGGTTGGAGTGAAAAAATTCAACAAGGGCATAATCATCAAGCCAAAAAGTGATCAAGATGCTGCTAGTACGATGAAGGATATTAAAAAAACATCAAGCCGGTAAAATTGAAAACCCCTGTTGAATTTACGAAATCACTTAGAAGTGGGGGTATATTGATGAAATCGAATAACCAACAAAATACTGAGGTTCTAATAAAAAACCTGGAAGAAAACTTAGGAGCGCTATACAAAATCGAGTGTACGAAGGAGAAATTGCCTCGACTGATGATAAGAGGACTCCAACAAAAATACAGCACGCAAGAGCTGAAAGAAGAAATAATCAGTCTAAACCATCAGATAGACATGAATGATAAGTTTGAGGTGGTACATATGAGGCAGGTAAAGAAAACAAACAAATGGATAGCTTTTGTGGAGGTTGGCGGGAAGCTATTTGAAAGAATGGTGAACCAATACATAAATATCAATTTTGGTTCCCACTACATTGTTGAAGACCACAACGTAATGCGATGTTTTAAGTGTCAAGGATTCGGGCATAAATCGTCAACATGCCAGGCAAAGGAAGTGTGTGCCAAATGTGCTGAGAATCATCTTACCCACGCATGCACAGTAACATCTTTAAAATACAATAATTGCATAAGTAAAAATCACCTGCATACACAACATCGTGCAGACAGCTATGAGTGCCCGGAATTTAAAAGAATGATTGAAGTTAATCAAAAGCGAATAAACTATGGATATTAGAACTACAGCAAAGGAAAAAAATAGTCTTTTAAACATCTTCTACGCAAACGTTAGAAGCATTCGCAATAAAATTAACCACATCAATATTTATTTATGTTCCAAAAAAAACATCGATGTTGTAGTTCTTAATGAAATATGGATATATGGCAACGAACAGGAACTCTACACGCCGAGAGGATGTACAGGCTATTTTTGCACAAGACAATCGGGCCGTGGAGGAGGCACAGCAATACTTGTGAAGTCATACATTCGCTCAAAGCTTGTCAGAATTTCTGATAAATATAACACTATAGTAGTTGAGCTTGCACTTGATTCAGGAAAAATTAGCATCGGCACCTTTTATAAAGCACCAAGTGAAGAAGACCATCTCTTTCTCAATCATATCGACGAATTCTACTCAACTATCCAGAAATTAATCACTGTAGCCGATACAAATATTGATATTTTAACATCTTATGCCATATCCAGCGAATATCTCGATATAATTGCGTCAAATAATGGAGTTGTATTTAACAAGACAAAGCCAACACGCATCACTTTGACGTCCAAAACACTACTCGATCATGTGATCATCAAACATCCGAACATGAGTGAAAGTATGTCTTACAATGATGATGACTGGCCCGGCTTAGACCATAAAGTAATCAATTTATCCATCAAAAATTTCGTCAAAGCCAAAATACGGCCTCAAAAAATTTCGATGAGCAGAACAAATCATAAAGATTTCTTAAGGAACTTCATAGATAGTCTTCGAGGGTCTCCAACTTCCGACTTTGATGAGCTGATTAAGAAGATAACCGAAGCTAAGGCAAAAGCAACAATAACGAAACAAGTTCGTGTACGAGTACAATCTTGGATCACTAAGAATGTAATTGATGTTTCAAATCGAAAACGAATTGCTTACAAAAAACACAAAGCGGATCCAAACTCCACGTCCAAAAAGCAGATCTATTTAGCTATGAAGAAGGAATCGAATCGAGCTATTATGGAGGCGAAAAAACATTTCTACAGGAATAAGTTTGAAGCTTCAGCCGGGAATACCTCCAGATATTGGCAACTAGTAAATGAGCTCTTGTCTAAACAACAAAACAAATCATCAACGTGCATAGAAGAACTGTTGATAAATGGAACATCCATTACAGACCCCGAAGAAGAAGCACAGCAGTTAAACAACTTCTTCGCTACCATCGGAACACTAGTCACCGAGCAACTGCAACTTTCATCACGCTCGAGTTTTTATATTGAGCCTAATATGTTCACTTCAATTCACTTACGTCCCACTGATCCTGTTGAAATATCTGAAATAATCGATAACCTTAAATCAAAGGTTTCTCCTGGTCTGGATAGTATAACATCGGAGGATATTAAATTGCTGAAAAATCATATCTTGGAGCTTCTAACTGCAATAATAAATAAACATCTAGCAGCTGGCACATTCCCCGATTGCCTTAAACTAGCAAAAATCACTCCAATTTTCAAAGGTGGTGATCCAGCAGAGCCATCAAATTATCGCCCAATAGCTGTCACAAGTGTCCTAAGTAAAATATTCGAAAGAGCCATTCAAAAACAATTGCTGCAATTTATTAAGACTAACTTAATACTGACACCAGTTCAGTATGGATTTCAAGAAAACAGTAGTACACTAGCAGCAACGTTAGATGCAGTACATTTTATCAACAGTGGATTGGATAGGGGCGACTATGTAGCGGCAATTTTCGTGGATCTGAAAAAAGCCTTTGACACCATTAACCATGACATCCTGCTTCAGAGGCTCGAATTATACGGAATCCATCACAACTTCAAGCTGCTGATAAAGAATTATCTCTTCAACAGGCGTATTATTACAACCAACAATATGCATAAAAGTCAGGAATGCACTATAAACATCGGCGTTCCTCAAGGATCAATCCTTGGGCCATTACTGTACATTAACAGCGTACAGGACATTTATCTGATGGGGAAAAATAGTTTTGTTTGCTGACGACACACTACTTCAGTATTCCGGTAAAAATGAATCAATTCTTCAGCAAAATATAAATGATGACCTAGGAAAATATTGGAATTGGCTCGAGCAAAGTAAATTAATTATAAACATACAAAAAACTAAATATTTAATATTCCAACAAAAAAACAAGCAGCAAATTAATCCATCGGTACAAATAAATGGAGTACATTTGGAAAAGGCCAACTCAATTAGATACTTAGGATTAACTTTAGACGAGAAAATGTCTTGGCTACAACATATCAATAACATCAGATATAAAGTAGCGCCTATGATAGGAATCCTAAAAAAATATGATTTTTTATCTCTCAACATCAAACTTGACATATTCAATGCTTTCATTTTGTCGAACATCTCTTATGGAGCAGTTTTGTGGAAGCAAACATCGAAACAAAATATTGATCTGATCGGAAGACTAATCACTAAGGCTATCAAGACTATATACAAAATGCCAACTTTGACTCCAAGCTTACATGTGTATCGTGAAACAGAACTACAAAGCATACAGCAAATAACGTGTCTTGAACAAGAAAAGCTAATATTCACGATACTCAACAAAAAACTCATATGTTGTAAGAATTGTTGGAGAGATAACTCAGACAGCCACAAGATCGGCGAATAACCTTGCGATTAAAAAAGCTAGGACAGATCGTTTGAAAATGGATCCAGTGCAACAGTCTTTGGCTTATTATAATACCTTACCAGAGGATATAAGAAAATCAGCAAATTTGGTTAAATTTAAGGAAAATCTAAGATCATACCTTACACAAAGATAACGAAGACGCCAACCAGAGTTTTTTCTAAACTTTTCTCTGGGCATAAGTCTTGACGACAAGAAATAGGCGATATCATCTGAAGACGATAGTGTATAATGAAGTGCTTTCCCTTATACCAATATTTTATTGTCTGGGAAGTACGAAAGCAATAATATTGAGGAGATTCGATGCACACGGACCGTGCATTTTGATTGAGTGATGGAGAGAGTGGAAGGAAGGAGGAAAAAACAAACTGCTTACTGGAATTTAATGAAGGAAATTCCCCCTCGCCAATGTTTCTGCTACTTTAGCGTACACTGAAAGAAAAATCTTGGTAAAATCAACAATTTTCCTTAGTTGTTTTTGCGTCAACTACGGGCTATAGTTAAAACAACCATAAAAAAATAGTTGATTACTTTTATGCACCATGACGCGTGGTTGATAAACAACGTCCGTGGTGCAAAAAAAGTAAGCAACCACAAACAATGGTATTCCATCCATATACATAGTACGAAATATAGGCAGGAGAGGCGTGAATGCCGCAGTTGAATTTGGTGAATCACAATGCAGCGACAATGTCGCTGTCAATGCAACCAAGTCACCAGCCAAATTCATTTTTTTTTCTTTTGTATTGCTAAATCCTGTTGTACGAGGATTAGGTTGGCTTATCACAATACACATCAGCCATCGCTTGTCTATTCCACCAGACCATTCAACCTAATTCAAACAGATGTAATACAACCTAGTGGTGATGCCAACCTATGGTAGGTATCACCGCTAGCGGTGCGGCAAAATTAGAAATTTGGCAAATTCTGCCGCTGCCGCAAATTCTGCCGCTGCCGCAAATTCTGCCACTGCCGCAAATTCTGCCGCTGCCGCGGATTCGGCCGCAGCCATTGTGCGCGTTACCATACAAAACAGTGCATTCTAATTTTTTGACTGCGCTTTGCCGCAGCGCACTGCTTTGCTACAGCGGAAAACGCTGTATTGTGAACAAAATAGCGTCATACAACGTAATATAAAGGCTTCACTGCATAACATGAATATGAATTATATCGAACAGCAAACCGAACACAATTTTGCCATGTATCATATGAAACTTCTATGATAGAATAGGAGTGTGAGTATGAGGAGTATGAAAAATCAACAGTTTTCTTTAGTTGTTTTTGCAATCAACTAGGGCTATAGTTAAAACAACCATAAGAAAATCGTTGATTACTTTTATGCACCATGACGCGTGATTGATAAACAATTTCATTCGGAGCATGAAAAACGTCCAAATGTTGAAACCATTCTACATTGCGTAGAATAATGCCAAAGGCGTTGCTCACTGAATTACGTTTGTTGAAATCAACTATTGCAAAGTAGTTTTAGTACCATAAAAACTGTTGATAATTCGAAACGTTGAAGTTTGAACTATTTTTGGTGGTTATGAAACAATTAAAACAGTTGATTTCATGAACCTTGCGATATTTTTTGTATAACCAGAGCCAACTACTTTTATATCGTTAAATTAACTATATTAACATAGTAAAAATAACTATTTTCCGTAGTTCGTTTAACGATTTTGAATGAATCGTTGCAATACTATTAAAAATAGTTGAATCAACCAAGAGTTTTTCTTTCAGTGTAGAGAAACTGTTTTTCAAAAATGTTTGATTGAGTCGGTAACTATGGGGAGTTTTAAGAGACATTTCTTTTTTCTCCAGAATAACTGATATATCAGAAGAGTTTCTTCAGCATTGATAGAGCTGGCCTTTGAGGCCTCATTCTCTTCTTGTTTTGAGAGGGAGCATGAATATTTTTTGACATTTGCGCGTTGAATTTTTTGAGTAGATCGTTACTGTGCTGGATCAGGCCTTCATTTAATTTCTTCATTTGCCAAACAATGTACATATCAGTTATACAATACCAAATATAATCGAAAAGTAAAGAATAAAATATTGGTAAATAAATAACAATTAAATAAATAAATATTAATAATAATAAACTACAAGTCAATAACACATTAATAAATAGCTGAAGTTTAAAGCTTTGGAAAAGGGAAGATTAGAAAGAAAATTTGGAAAACGTTGGGGGAATACAGATTGCTGATGCTGTTGAACATCTTGCAGCATTTATTACGCTTACGTTTAGTGCGTAGTAGTTTAAGCTTGAGTAACATAGTGGATAAAGCACTGGCTTCTTGCGTGTGGGGCCCTGGTTCGAATTCAGGTTCGGACGAACGTCCGCGTACCATGCTTTGAGTTCACCTAGCTCTGATTAGCTACCTGATTTAAATCAGGGGTAAAGTGAGTCGTGGAACTAATCACTCTGCACTCGTATTCACAATGATTGAAAAATCGTAATGAAGCTCTCTACCAGCTTCAACAACTAGACCCATACGAGGGTTGTCGTGCGATTACTTTATTTTACTTTTAGTGCGGAATTATGTATGGCCTGTATTATTATATGGTCTTGAAGACTGCTTTCCGCTGCGGTACGTACGTGACCTCGCTGTGTTCCTTCAATTTCGTGATTTACCTTGGTATTTGGCTGATTTCCCGTAAATAGACTGTAGAAGTGCTACTCGGTGTCAAATCGCTTGTAACTGCGCCCGATTTCGCTGTGATCTATCGTCAATTTACGCCTGTTTTCAATTCGTTTCGATCTCATTGTTTTAAAATTTTCATCAGTAACTGCTGTTGCAGTATAAAGTTACGGTGCTGCTGTCATAACCAGAATATTTTGAACTTTCGTTCTTTTGAACTTTTTGAACTTGTGAACTTGTGAACTGGTGAACTTGGAACTTGTGAACTTGTGAACTTAATATTCTTGACAGGGTTCTTAACAGGCGACAGGGAACTTAATATTCTTGACAGTGCACGCGGAGTATCGTCTGAAAGCTGCCAGTATCGTTTAATCTTATTTATTTGATTATCAATTAGAATATTTCATTATGTCCGTGTGTATGGTTTCTAAGTGCATCGATAAAGAGGACACCACTCCCCTTCTATTATGTGCTGGGTTTTGTGGTTTACCATTTCATTCGAAGTGTGCGGGCATCAAGAGCATTGTTGCAGATGCTGTAATTGCCAGAGATTCTGGTTTGTACTGGTTCTGTAAGGCTTGCAGGAATAAATCGATGGCTTCATTTGTTGCTCGTTTGTGCTCCGCTGCTGACACAATTGGTAAGTAAGCTAAAGAGCTCTTTTGCCAGCTTATCTGAAAAGTTAGATGCGGCCAATGCAGAAGTATGTGCCCTTATCAGGATCTCCGAGCAAGAACAACCATCGACATCGACTTCATCTTTGTCATTAATTTCGGCACCTGTTACTTCGGACGTTAATGCGGCTCCAAGCTGCCCTACTGTTGCTACTGTTCCGTCTCCAGTTGCTTCTCCGGTAGTGACGCGTAATCGTGCTCGTAATCGTTTTCAGCAACGTCCATTACCCGGCAATCAGATCGACCATCAGCTTCAACTCCAGTTGGACGTACAGAAGCAAGAGCAACCTCATCAACAAAATCAACAAATTCAACCTTTGGGTCCGTCTCCATCAATTTCACCTATCGTCAACTGTGTGCCTCCATCTCAGGCTCATTCGCAACAACTTCGTTCCGTCCTTTCTGAGCCAGCCTTAAATAGGCACAATCATAACGTTTCTCCTGCGGCTTCTAGGACTGATGCTGTTCATTGTGATGAAATTTCTTCCCTGCGAATTATTTCTCCTCCACTGCAGATCTTCGTATCCGGATTTGCCTACGATACGACTTCCGATGCTGTTGAGCGCTTTGTCTCGAAGAAATTGGGTTACACACCTCATATTTTTGCGTGTGTAAAACTGACCATGGCAAATCTTCCGAGGAGATACGTTACTTCTTTTAAGTTAACATTACCTAATAACTTAAATATAGTTGCTGACCCGGAATTTTGGCCGCCTGGGACTTTGGTTAAACTTTTTGTCAACCGTGGAAATTTTCGTTCCAGCCTCGTCAGGAGAAATCACACTTAATTTCAAGTATTTCTAGTGTTAGTTTATACAACCAAAATGTTCGTGGTTTGAGAGCCAAGCTGGAAGAAATTAGAACTGCTTCATTTATTGAAAAGGATCATCTTATATGCCTTTCTGAAACCTGGCTTACGGAAAGCATCCTAAGTTCGGAAATCTTTCCGTGCTATAATGTCTACCGAAATGATCGTAATAGAAGTGCTTCTGGTAAGGTCGATGGTGGTGGTGTCCTTGTAGCCGTATTAAGCTCTCTTCGAAGTAACCTCTGTTCTGATTTTTCTCCTTCTCCTCCTATTGAATTTGTTGCAGTCTGTGTCTCCTTCTCTGACAAATCCTGTTTATTTATCGCTTCATTGTATATTCCGTGTAACTGCCCTTTTCCCACCATTGAAAACTCTTTCGGTGAACTGTCAGCTTACCTTAATGTAGCCTACCCTTCCACTCCAATTATCATCTGTGGTGATTTTAACTTACCTTCTGTTCAGTGGAACCTCACTTCTCATTGTGTGGAGTCTTGTAACAACATATCTATTTCCTTGTCATCTTTTCTTTCTTCGTGTTCTCTCAATCAATTTAACATTTTCCCCAATAGTAATGGTAGAATTCTTGATCTTGTCCTTTCCAACCTAGATCCATCTTCTTTTACTCTGTCTCCTGCTTCTTATCATTATGTGAAATCTGATAGCCATCATCCTCCACTATCAGCAAATATACGCCTCCAGAGCTGTATTCTAAGCAAGAGGTGCAGGTTGAGTCGTTACAATTTCCATAAAACGAATTATGACAGACTAAGTGGTGAAATTAATTCTATAAATTGGTTTAGTTTTTTTCGTGGACTTGATCCTGACCGCGCTGCTATCTACTTCTACCACAAGCTTCATCAACTTATACTTGCTAACACCCCTATATGTCTGGCTAATAAACCTCATGATGCTCCATGGCTTACCGGTAATGTCTTGTGTGCTTTAAATACTAAAAACGCTGCTCGCCTGAAGTATTTGCAGTCGGGGTCTGAAAGGGATTATGCCGCTTACTCTCGTTTGCGATCTGCTGCTAAAAAAGAAACTAAAATTGCAATGCGCAACTACTTTTCTGACATTGAATTGTCACTTAGATCAGATGGTCCTAAAAGGTTCTGGTCATATGTGCGTAGTTTAAAATCTTTTTCATCTATACCTGATTTTGTTTCTTTTAATAATTCTACTGCTTCTACTCCGCAAGGAATATGTCATCTGTTTGCTGACTTCTTTTCCTCTGTATACTCTAATTTGTCTTCTCATATCTCCAGCATTCCTTCCTTTCACTTTCCCACTCTCCTATCTGTACTTGAGACCAATCCTCTTGAAGTCCAATCTATTATATCTACATTTGACTCCAGCTCTTCTCTCGGCCCTGATGGAAATCCTAACTTTTTCGTTAAAAAACTTGCTTCTTCTTTTTGTGTTCCCTTGTCCATCATTTTTAACATTAGTCTGGGTAATGGTATTTTCCCTGCTTCTTGGAAACTGTCAAGCATTTTTCCTATCCACAAGTCTGGTGATCTAAACCTAGTCTCTAACTATCGCCCGATCTCTATCATTCCCTGTTTTTCTAAAATCTGTGAGCGTTTAGTTTATAATCGCGTCTATGATTCTCTTTGTCATGTTTTTTCTGCTCAACAACACGGTTTCGTGAAAGGCCGAAGTACTACTACTAACCTTGTTGAGTTTTCTCATTTTGTTGCTTCTGCTTTAGATAATCACCACCAAGTAGATGTCATATACACTGACTTCTCTAAGGCCTTTGACTCGGTCAACCATGAGCTCCTTTTTCTTAAATTGGAGCATTATGGTATATCGGAGCCTCTTCTCTCGTGGCTCTCATCATTTGTATTAGATCGCATTTGTTACGTCTCTCTCCGTGGTTCCTCGTCCTCTCCTTTTTTTCCTACCTCCGGTGTACCTCAGGGATCTATTTTAGGGCCTTTGTTATTTAATATCTTCGTCAATGATCTTCCTAATGTGTTTAAATCTCCTTGTTTAATGTACGCTGATGACTTGAAAGTTTTTCGTGCTAACAATGCTCCTTCCGATCACCTTGCTCTTCAGTACGATTTGAATCGTCTTGTTTCCTGGTGTGACCGTAATTACTTGTCCTTGAATATCTCTAAATGCTACTCAATGTCTTTTACATTGAAACCTTGTGCTTTTGAGTTTATTTACTCTATCTGTGACATCACCCTTTTAGTTGTGGACCATTTTACCGATCTCGGAGTTACCTTCGATCGGAAGCTAAAGTTCGATATTCATATTCGTACCATTACTCGTAAGGCGTCCCCAATCGCTGGTTTTGTTATACGCGTTTGCCACAATTCCTTCAACATTTCAACTTGTGTGCGTCTTTTCCTATTCCTTGTTCGTTCTATCCTTGAGTATTGTTCTGTAGTGTGGGGTCCTCGTTTCTGTTATTTGTTTGAGGCGGTTGAATCTGTCCAGCGAAGGTTTACTCGCTGCCTTATTTTCAAGTACAACCTACCATATTATTCTTACAGTGAACGTTTATCAGCCCTTAATATTCCTCGACTTGACCAGCGCAGAATTTACCTCGATGAATGTTTTCTTTTTAAAGTTTATTGCGGCTATTTATCTTCATCCTTGTCGTGTTTTTTTACGTCACGCCTTCATGACAGACCTATCAGAGCAACCTCAATGTTCAACGTACCTTTTGCACGTACTGACGTTTTTTTTTTCATTCGCCTGTTTTGCGTTTACTGAGGACGCATAATAATCTTCAGCTTGGTTCTCTCCCTCAGTCAATTGCAATTTTCAAAAATCTAGTTCGTAGTGCACTTTTTTCGCCTACTTAATTATTTTATTTATGCATCCGTAATTCTTTTTTTTTCTTTATTTTTGCTTACTTAATTTTTACTATTCAAATTTTGTACTTCTATTCTTATCCTGTATCTTTGTACGTGGAGGACTATAGTACATGGCGTGTAGGACTATAGTGCATGACGTGGAGGACTATAGTACATGACGTGGAGGACTATAGTACATGGCGTGGAGGATTATAGTATATGGCGTGGAGGACTATAGTATATGGCGTGGAGGACTATAGTACATGGCGTTGAGGACTATGGTACATGGCGTGGAGGGCTATAAGCATAGCGTCTGCTCCTATGTACTATGGCGTGTGGCGCTATATTTTATCACAAATCGACTGAAATCGACTATGTACATGGCGCCAGAAATCTATAAACTATGGCGTCTGGCGCTATGTGTTTTTTAGTGCACCAAATATAAATTCTACCAAATATAAATTCGATAAATTCGAGTCAACATACTCACTATTGAATGTTCCTGGTCCAGTATGAAAATTCACCGGTCAAAGTATCGAAAATATCGCAGCCAGTACTTTAGTTCAATATGAGTCAATTATGTATACACAAGCTCTAATGTCACTTGCTGACATTTATACGTTCCCTCACACAGCATGGCTGCGAGTTATAATTGGAGTGCCATGAGCCATATTACATGGCTCATGGCACTATGTAATATAGCGTGTGGGGCCATAATTTCTGTGCCATGCAATTATGGCGCTGGGAGCCATACTGCATAGCTTAGGGCACTATGTACATAGCGTGTGGGACCATAAATACTGCGCCATGTTACATAGGACCACGCGCTATGTAGATTCTGACATTATGGCGCTGGGAGCCATATTGCAAATAATGCGCTATGTTACATGGCTCTGGGCGCCATGTGGATTTTTTTCAGTGTATCGGAGCAAAAAAACACGCCTATTATGAATGGCCAATATCATTATATGGTGTTGAAGCGTGAACATTGAGGACCGCTGAATTACGTACGTGGATCTTTTAACACTTATGAAACAATATTTTATTCGACATCGTTCAGGGATGAAAGTTGAAATACCTTGGCGACATTATGAGTAAATCAAAATATGAAGAACTGCAGCTCATAATACCAATTTCAGTTGCAGGAATCCAATCATCAATTGAGATTTTCTGAATGACCATATGTAAAGTAAAAATACTAAATTTATACTCGCTACTGAAACATTGACAAGAAAAAGATTATGTGACATCTTTTAAGTTCAATTTATAATGCAAAATTCTACTCGGATTGAGATAGTTACAAAGCCGTGTTGTAGTCCTTTTTCGAACGAATGGCGTACAAAAAAAAGTTTCCCCACTACCACTCTTATCGAGTCTGGAGGTTGAAGTTGGTTTTTCATTTATAATCAATGCAGTCGAACGTGGAGTGACCAGTTCTATGCCTAAGTTCTGAACTGACTCTCTATATGAATCTAATGGTTATAGTTTCAGCAACTGGTTTTTCGCTTTTTTTTACGTTTCCAACTCGTTATTTGAATAAGTTTTAGAATGAGATGGTCAGTAGTTTAGGAGGCAGGTAAATTTCAATGAAGCCGTATGAAGCGTAGTACCGAGAGCTTGCTTGCTCTAGAAGTACCATTAGGCACAATATTAACGAAATGCAAAGTCTCGACTTTTTTTGCCGTCCGCTCCACGTGAAATGCCTCTATTATCAGTTTTTTTCACCCTGTATAGTGCCGAAGTTATTCAATGTAGGCAAGTTCATACAGGCTTTGAACGTTTGGACACGCTTGATTTTTTTCTTTTTGCGGTAAAATCCGAACCTATAATCCCGCAATTGATTCCACCTCAAAAATCATTAAGAAGAAGTAGATGGCATGAAAAAACTTAACCTAAGGTAGCAGGGATCATACTCCTAAAGAAAAAAGGAATAATTCATAGAGTATCAAATATCTTTAGTAGATTCTGTAGTACATCCGAAAAAAGCTTTTCGCAAGATAACAACCAATGAATCAAATCATTTTAAGAAAAAGTGCAGCACCGATTAATTTTCCAAATTGTCCCTTTGTGTGCATAATATACAAGCACCCGCAAATGCCACTTTTATTTGCTTTAAGTTCTGTCTTCAAAAATAATACGTCTGAATATCTTTTCTTATATTCTTCACCAAGCCATGCGTGAAGAGCTCAATACGAGAGTATTAACCCATATCATATCAAAAGTCTTTGTTTTACCGATGTAGACCACACAAAATGAACAAGATCATTACAATATTTTCGTAGTCTAAAGAATTGATTCGAATGAATTTGAAATCTCGGCAGGCGGATTTAGATCTATCAGACATATGATGCTGTCCGTTTCTTGGAATTTATTTTGAAAACTATCATGCGGAAACTTATTACTGTATGAATCGATTTCAGAACATAATATGGGAGGAAACTTTCGACCAGAAACCAATATCTCTATTCGAAAACATTAAGTATGGTATAAGCAATACATATACACTTATGACATAGTTCGGTCAAACTGCTTTTGCTTCTCCTTGCCGAGTTCGATAAAATAGTCTCTAAGATACCCACCCAACGTTGTTCGTGGAGAAGGCAATGCAAGAAAAACACTATTGTTTTCGAGTCATCGACCCTTTGCTTTGTTCTCATTAATAATCAATTCGCCTTATGGCAGCTCCTTGGGAATGTTGGATCAGAAACTCCAGCCGCTGGAGCTAAAGTTCATCAATACCTCTTTGCGCTCTTTGATATTCAATTTCGATTGCAAAGGACGATCAGCCAGGACGTGACCAATCAAACATTATTCGATTTAGGCTTTTGCCTGGTACACATTTCCTGCACATGGAACCATTTGATTCATGAGCCGCAACAAGACCATCACCGCATCATCCTTTGAAAACATTATTTGAAATATTTATGAACAGTGGAAATGCGTTTTTGCTACCCCGATCGGGCCGCAGCCATCATCGTCATCGATTCAGCTACTTTTTTTTTCTTCAATTTTATCACATTTTGATTTCGTAATGACATTTTTATGATAATATCTTGAATGATGGCAAATAGCTATTGAAAATATGGCATTATGGGATAATTTAAGGACGCCTACTCACATGCGAGTTAGAAGGTCGTTTCGGACTCGTTTTTCTTGCCAGGACACACATTATGCACGTTCACATTTCATTTGAATCGATTTATTGAGCCGTTGAAATGTTTCAATTTCAATTTTGCTATGACCGTCTGTCTGGCAGGACGATAATGCGATTTGGACTTCCCAGCTAGCGCCGGCCCTATTCGAGTACTGCTCGAAATGGTGAACATGCATATTTGCTTTGCCACGCCATTAAGTTGATTTGTTGGATCATTTTCCGATGAGCATTTGGAAAACACACCAGACGACTTTAAATTGGAAAAGTGTGGAAAGAGGATTTTGGCAAGTAGGTAATAGTCAGGCGATGTATGTTATACGATGATGAATTACACAAAGAATATATCCTGGGGAGCGCTGAAGTTATAAGAATTTTTTTCGATGAGAATCTAATTTGTTTGACAAATGTGGCAGCTCGCCGAGTTGATACGAGAAGCTCTCTTATCTAAAGGCGGCTTTAGATCTGCGGTGTTTGTCAAACACCTCCTATTCGCCAAATACCGAACACCTAGTCAAGTAATTTGGCTTGGTGCTTGCGGAATGACAAGCACAGTGAATTAGACATTCGGGCATTGCCGAATGTTCGCCAAAACTGGAAGATGAACGAGCTGCGGGGATCCGACACAGTGCTCGTCTACTTTGATGTGAGTTGAAAGTTCGACAAACTACGGGGATAGCGAGCACCCGAATGTTTGTGCTTGGCCTAGGGCGAGCACCCGAATGTTTGTGCTTGGCCTAGGGCAAGCACTAGGCGAGCAACCCAACCACACATGCGAAGTTTGCCAAACTAGGTGCTCGGTATTTGGCAAACACCACATATCTAAAGCCGCCTAGGAAAAACAGACTATCGGAGATAAGTTTTTAAAGGTTTTTATGATGGAAAGGAAGTTATTCAACAGATCGTCTAAATAACTGTAAGTGCTCGACAAATGCAGTTTTCGTCAAGTACAGTTCAGTACTTCACACGCATCCGCGAATAACTGGTAAGGCAATTCAACTTTATTCTCCATCAAATAATTAGATAAAACTGATTCGATTTTTTCTAGCTTTCAAAACCAAAGATTTGAAAGAAAAGGCCATTTATTTATTAAACTAGATATATTTCAATTCTTTGAAAGATATTGATATGTCAAAGCTTATCTAAGCTTTCCCTTTGATTTATATTTTATATAGAAATTAATTTTAATGTTTTTTTTTATTTACGAGTATTTTACTACATCTAGAATATGGGCTTCTAGAAAACGTGCGATATTAACATCTAGAAAACGTGCTATTATGATACTTTAGTCTACAGAAATGTTTCCCATGGAACAGTACACACTACCTGACAGCGTTTAAATTTTTCAGCTGTATAGTTGCATTAACTTCTCTATTGTGAAAACTTAACTTGCATGAGTCCACCTAGTTTGACTCAGGCTATAGTTATAGTTTGAGTCACCCTTAAACTATACGGCTGAAATTACCCTAAACTTCTCTTGTCGGTGCATAAATGTTTGCTTACCGCGGTTTGCCAAATGTTGAATGTCTTGTATGTATCGACTGCTAAATTTCCTTGATCACGCTAACTTCGTTGTTGCTGTTGTGTTAATGTGTTCTTCATCTAAAGGTAGGTATCCATATGTTGCATTTCTTCCGTATCATATCCCTGTTGCGTATCATTCACTAAACGGACACGGTGTCCACACTACTCAATATTCCATGTATCATCAATACGATCCGTTGCAAAAAGCTCGATACGCGGCTGCAATATTTTTATTCACTCATCGATGCTGTGCAACGCAGCTTGTCCAAATATGACTCCACTTCGTATCGTATCATTCCTTTGATGCGATGACAAGAAACCGCCAAATTACCGATCGAGTTCGTTGCGTTTCTTTGTATCATATTTTGATACGGAACGAAGATACGTTTGTCGTATCCACTGATACGCAACGGCGATACGATACGCGGAAATGCAACATATGGATACCTACCTTAAGTTGTGTTTTCTAGCAGCTGATTGGGCTACGCTACCTTTTCTTTGCCGAATCTACTTCTTAAATGTATTCGGGGTATCTGAAACCAACTTAACAATTTATTTTACCAATTTTAATTTTTGCGCACTGTGGGCTTTCGATCCTGCAATTCCAATCTTCTGTTTTTTTTCCTTCAATCAATTCATCAGTGTCACAAACCGGGCAGTCTAGACAGTAATACAAAGCTCGGAAGGTTTTAAATTTGTGCCACTATCATGAAGGTTCTATCAACATTTTTATTTCGAAGTTCTCATGTGCACCATCACATTATTATCATGCCTTATAGGGCCCATACACGACGCATGCATGCATGCACAATCGCGTGACTGCACATGCGGATTGAACGTGTATGGCAATGATTGACTGAATGCACATGCTGACTGTATGATTACAAAACTTTTTGATATTTTCTCGACTGCGCATGCTTGCATGAGAGGTGTATGTTAAATATTGTGCATTCAAGCTACATACTATAGCAAGCGTATTCAAAGCGTAAAATATCTAGTGAGCGTATACGAAGCGAAGCCTCAGTGGGCAGTTGGCTTTAGTTAAAATGTTATGAATCATTTTCAAAGTTTATTGTAAAAAAGTAAAAGAGATTTTTCTTGTCTGTCTTTTATTTGAATATATTCGCTGAGTCTATTCACGTCAAAGGCTTTAAACTAATCATCCCAATAGATAGAATAGGCACGCAAACCAAATTTTACAGTTTCCTTGCTCCAATCACAGATACACTCCAGATCACGAACGATAGGTCTTCCCAGGAAAGCAGTTGGGAGAGGGACACACCTTTTCCAACTATTTCAACTAAAAAGAGTCAGCTCTCCACTTGGACTCTCCACACTCCGCGGAGATACACATATCTTCATCAAAACCTTGACCGGAAGAGAGAAAAGTGTCCGGTCAATTCTGGCAGAAAAAGACGTCTCATCTTCGCGAACAATCAACGTCGTCACAATACCATCAACCGACACTTTTACCAACTGTAAATAACTCTACACAGCGACCGACGTTCAAAACTTATTCGCAGGAGCCGCTGCAAAACCGGACAAGTAAATAGTATCCAGGTTATAATGCCCACTCATTTTGGGAGGATACGTCAGCTTTGTGGCTCGTCTATCTAGCGAGTCAGTTTGCTTTGTCAGGAATTAAAACATGCATGGCAAAGTATAGCTATGTGGTGCCATTACTAGTTTCAACAAAGCTGAGAACAGGGAGGGACGGATTGCGACCTCAGACCTGGAGACGCTATATGACACTTTGAAGAAAGCCCTTGCATTTACTGCTATCAGCCAGAGCTCCTAATAAGCTCAAACAACTCTTGGGAAACTTCAGCTTGGGTGAACGAAAACTTTTAAAATCCCTCCGTGATATGAAGCCGTTGGGAAGGATTTTTTAAATACCTTTAGCTGCACTGGCTTAGGGAATAGACAAAGACTGTCTCCAAAAGTCTCTGTTATCCGAAAGCTACTTTACTACGAGCCTACTTGCCGAGGAATTTTACCAGTCTCAATATAACGAGCTCGAATCTTGAGTAGCCTAGTGGGTAAAGCACTGGCTTTTTGTAAGTGGGGTCCCTGGTTCGAATCCAAATTCGGACGAGGGTCCACGTACCACGCTTTAAGTTCACCTAGCCCTGAATAGGTACCTGAATTAATCAAGGTTAAAGTGTGTCGTGGAACTAATCACTCCACACTTGTATTCACACTGATTGTAAATTTGTGGTGGAACTCTCTACCAGCTTCAACTCCTAGATCCGTACGAAGGTTGTCGTGGGATTACTTTACTTTACAACATAAAAAGTTCACCGCCTTCGCACAGCAGTTCGAGGTGGCAAAGCTCCTCACGAAACAAGTGGGCGAACCGATGGATTGAAGAGACAGGGGGCTGGAACGAAGAGCGTACAGGTGTAAGACACAACATTCTATTGGCCAACCAAATGCGTCGCGAGTTGCTGCGAATCACAAAAAGGCAAACAAACTAGGAATAGCTATAAAGCGGCGAAAAGTCCAAACATGGTAAACTCTATGTGAAAAAGTCGAGCGAGACTCAAGGGCCAAGGTTATGACAAAGTATCAGGGACGCTCGGCCGCATGGGCCCCGATTCATCCACGGAGGCGGATGTCCTGATGTACATCGCAGATTCGTTGTTTCCAGCGGACGACGTGGGAGCAGAAAATGATCACATAATCCGCCTGGAAGATGTCCCTTTGTTTACTGCAGAAGAGCTACGCACAATGAAGAAACTAAAAGTCCCAAGCCCGGACAACATCACAGCTGAAGTTCTGAAAGCAATAGTGGCGAGACACCCGTCAACAAAGCTATGCCCGTATAACGCGTGTTTACTGGCGGCTGTTTCTACAGCGGTTTTTCCTCTGATCAGATTTTGTTTTCTCCCGGAAATACAAATCCCTGCAGATGTTTCGTTCATTAGCGAATATTACCACCAACACGTGATTAAATATTTGGTGATGAAACATCAGCTAGTCAAATTTTAGATACAACTGACATACTCTCTGTGTGGTGTGGTTAAAAGATTTGTATTTGATTCATCTTGTGTTTGAATTAAAGTGAACTAGTTGGTGTTTCAAAATTCCTTAGATCGGGAATGCGGTGGATTACGAACAGGAGAAGAATATTTTTGAGCTCTACAGCAATCACAGCTCGAGAGACTTAGTGAGAATGGAACAAATGTAGAGTCATAAGTATGACATCACGTCGGATATAATATCTGACTCCAAAGATTTTCTGGCCAAACGTATAAAAACATACCGCGAAGTTCTTAAATAGGATCGTAGGTAAGCAAGCCAAGGAAAAACGACACTACGTCAGAGTTAGATTAATTGGCCAGCAGATTGCAGTTGGTATTTTTTTAACATGCGAAATGAAAAGTAAAACTGGCGCAACAATTCTCACATACTCTTGGTCAGCTCATCGAGCATTCTTTGATAAAGTCAATATTGTGTTCTTCATAAGGAAAGTCCTTAAATAGTATGAACTAAGACTACACATAAACAATGCACGAAGTACTGGGGATTCATTTTAATCAGCAAGCCCATCTGGAAGGTGAGCCTAGAGGTGAGAGAAAAAGGACAATACGATTAGCACCAGCACGAATATGCTGGATCTATGAGCGGGGCCATTCATTAACACGGCGAAAGCAAGTTCCATCCTTGCTTACGGCTGTCTGGTTTGGAGGTCGTCAATGAATAAAATTACCTTTGCTGACACACGGAGCGGAGTTCAATGCTGGGTGGCTCTCTATAATCATTTGTCTGCGTTAGAATGCGGCCAAGTCAGAGCAGCGAGAGCGTCGAGTCAAATAGCTCAATGCTGTTGTTCATGTATTGCCATGTCGAAGCAGCGAAAAAATCATCATAGCAGTGATAGATTCAAACTGATTTCGTGACTCCATGATCTCTTCGTTCAAATAATCGGTCGCACAATGAATTTGGAGATCTCCTCGCTACTATCGCATTGATGCTTTATTTATATTGCATTTTCCAAGTAGATTTAGTGGATTTATATGAACGGTTGCAGTGCGCTGCTTGACTCGACGCTCTCGTCGCTCCCGCCTGGTCATACCGTTAAACATCTTGCCTCATCTTCCCTCGCTTGACTTCTTTGTTAGAAGCATTATGAGACAAAATATTTTGGACATCGTGGTATAGAAAAGGGTGCCGCAAGCTGCATTAATTACCTGTTTTCCACTCTTTGCGTTAAGCGCAAACGGGCAGAATTGAAATTGGCTAAGGGGTACAGCAACACCGAGCATCGAAAACAGTTGTACATCGGGCATATAACAACATAGCCAAAAACTGACAAGAGCTTGGGGTTGGAGAAGCAAAGGAACCTATCCTATGACAAAGCCTACCACTGATAGCACCAGATATCGTTAATTTGGTGAATTTTGCCTGATGGACCTCACGCACAGTGTGGAGCAGCAATTGAAGAAGTTGACCGGCAAAAAGGACTGAGATTTTCAATGATTACTCGGACGACACCTTAATGCTCCAGATCTTCCTAATCGTTACGGACCAATAAGACTATGCGTGGCCTAAAATCTACAAGGAAAACCTAACCTTACATAAAGATAAAATTCGGATTGAAAAATTATTGAGTTTTAACCGTTCATTCCAAAAACTAACTAAAAGTTCAACTACCGATACCAACATAAAATCTATCGCCTATGCTATAGTGGCTTGTAGTCCAGTAATCGTATCGTCTAAGAGGATAGGTGCATAGCGTCAAATCCGGTAGTTCTGGTTTTTGGCCGACTTGTTTACGATGTTGCTTCAACAAATACTCCGTTTGCGACCTCGATAGCTGAACGCAACTTTATCAAAATCGAAAAAAAGAGAAATTTTCGATTTTTATTTGTTTCGGCCAATTTATACCATAAAAGACCTTCTTTATGATAAAATTTATTTGGTAAATTTTTAAATTATACCAAATTTGCTACAATTGGAGACAAAAAGTCTTTGTAGACTCGATAGGTACCAAGGTATATTTATCGACTTTTTTAATTTTAAAATTTTTGCCAGTAAATAATATAAAATAATAATTTTAGTAACAAAGATACAATAAAACACAGATAATGTTATAAAAGAATGTACAGAAAATATTACATCAATCGAAGGGTGTTTTTTTTTTTTTGTAAGGGGAAGATAAAGCTCAGGTGCGGGAGCTGCTGCCGATTGAAAGACGCACTTCTAACGCATCCTCCCACTCCCTCCACTGCACTTTTCTCCCACCACTCTACTCCTCTCCCACTCCGTAGACCTCGAGAACAGGTTCTTCTCATCTAACTTCTCAGTAGTCAGTCTTTACCTAGTTATCTTCTGGCCGGTGTCTCATTACATGAGACACATCTGATCCCAGTTTCAGGGCGAGTTTGTGTTTTACATGTAAGGGAAATTTAAGTCTCAAGGGAAGAAGCACATTATGGTCAAGGGAAGAAGCAAATTATGGCATTTGTCGAAAGAAATTCGGACCTTGAAGTGAAAGCCTCAATGTTACTCAATGCCACTTCTACACCTGATGAGATGCATAGTAGCAGTCTGAGACCGAATAGCGGTCGCTTTGTACGAAGTAACCCAAACATCCACAATTTTGATAAGCTGCGGTACCAGCTATTTGCGAGGGCAGCGGTGAAAACCAGCTTAAATCTGGCCAGGCTACCTCCTTCACGAGATTCTGCTCGTTTTCCGTTAATTTATAGAAAACGTTTATTATATCATTTTCTGTATTACTAAAGCCCTTTTACAGTTGCAGGCGTGATTGGAAGTCAGGATGTTTTGTGGACACAACAGTCAAAAGACGTCAACGACACATCGAGATCTTTCGATCCAGAAATGGACGAACCCAAAGAAATGGACGATCCAGAAATGAACGGGCCAAGAAGTCAAAGTTATTTTAATTGATGTAGGTAGTGTGTGATTGATGCAGTCTTTTCTGTACATTTTTTTATATAATTATCTATAATTCACTATTTTTTATTTTTGTATTAAATAATGATTCATATAATTCTCATTTTCTTGAACAACCCATAACGTTCAGACAAGGCTTCAATAATATAAAGAACAGAAGGTTGAAATAAGAAATAAAAACTCTAGCGCACCTGAACCGCTAGAAACACTAATGTTCGAAGAACAGTAGAAGAATCGTGCAGGTTTTAAGTGCATATTCCACCACATGCGCTGCTTATTACAGCCCAATTGTTTCAAATGCCACGTTTTACTTTTGTCTCAAGAATGCATTATAACTCATATGGTAGAAGGTTTCAGATATTACCACTGGCATGGGTTTCAAAGCTTATGAAAGAAAAACACTTGTTAATTATATTCGTTATCAGTTGCTTATTTCACCAAACTTTGAAAGCAGCATCTCATATAACATCAATGAAGAATATGCTCAGTGCCTGCAGCACTGTAACTGAAGTTGGTGTTTGGGGCTGCGATCCGAAAAATTTGCAGAACTTAGGGAATTGAAACATCGGTTATTTATTTTCATTGTAAATGTTTCTGGTATGAATACTAACTGTAAGCATTTATTGATACAAAAGTAGCACAACCGACTCGTGCTGGCAACCTTTCGCCAGTATCAAAGCCAAGAATATATCACATCTGCTTCACGTTGTTATATTACATTCGAAGTTATAGGATTATAAAGAAATTGAGGGTTACCTGCAGCGAGTTTTTTCAAATAATCGAAAGCTTAATATTTGCTGTTTATTGTCACTACAATATCATTACCATTTGAAAATTCTACGATAAAACCGCTAAATAAAGATATTGCAAACAAACACAAAACTAACAATAGCTGGCAACCCTATAATGGCTTTTCAACCAAATTTGGCCTGAATAATGCTTATGGTAGGTTTCATTCATTGTATGAAATTCGTATTGATTTCATGACTGCACTGGAAGTTATAGGGCAAAAAGTTTTATTTTCCTGAGAGAATTTTCAAAACCAAAGACACAAAAATTACCATAGCTGGCAGCACCAATCGAATTTTTCAACCAAATTTCTATCAAACAGAGTTTAGAGTAAGATGCAGCTACTGTGTCAATTTCATGAAAATCTGGTTACTTATTCACATTTCATAGGGCAAAAAGCAGTTTTTTTTTCTTTGTAATTTTTCAAGATGGCACCACTGGCACAGGGTTGGCCACAATTCAAAATCGCTTCTACCAGACCTGGTTCTACTTAAGTCCAATGCATTCTGTAAATTTCAATGGTATCTGATTATTGGTTCGTGAATTCCCGTGAACAGAAGTTTTTGATGCTAAAAATATAGGTTAACTGGGACAGGGTTACCGTTCTTGTCCGACATGAAATTTCCAAAGTTTTACTTTGAACGTGTAGATAAAGCATAAGATTTGTATACAGATTAGTTTTATTGTAAGAAACGGACATTTTTAGGATATTCGATAATTTGAATGTTTTCACTTCCAAATTTTTATTTTTTCAAATTTAAGACACCAAAATTATCATAGCTGGCAGCTCCAACCGAATTTTTCAACCAAATTTCTATCAAACGTTGCTTAAAATAAGGTCCAGCTACTGTGTGAATTTCGTCAAAATCGAACGATTCAATCAGAATTTATAGGGCTAAAAGCAGTTATCTTTTTTAGTGATTTTTCAAGATGGCACCACTGGCACAGAATCACCCGCATTTCAAAATTACTCCTATCAGACCTGGTCCTATTTAAGACCAATACAGTCTGCAAATTTCAATTAATTCTGCTCATCGGATCGTGAGTTTCCGTGAACAGAAGTTTTTGATGCTAAAAATATAGGTAAATTGGGCAAGGGTTACCAGGCGTGCCCGTAATACCATATCAAATTTTTTTTTTTGGTCTATGTAAAAAAAGCACGAAATTTACATATGAATGGCTTTTTTGTGAAGAAACGGCATTTTTTCAAGAGAGACGATAATTTGGAGGTTTTCACTTTCAGTGCTTGCCCTAGCTTCCGGGTTGCCAGCACGCTCATCAAAAGCTTCACGAATGTACAACTAAATAATACCAATATGTCCTCTAAATTTCGTAATGATTGAATAGCTCTGTCAAAAGTTATCGCAATTTAAAAATTTTCAATTTTTCCCGTTCTCTTTTTAGGCACCCAGCGCACACATGGGGTTAAAAAATTCCAAAACATTATCCGATTCACATGTAAAACACGTTCGAAATTAATTTTGTTAACTTTATTTTTGCAAAACTTATTTGTGTACGGAATAATAGGTATATTAAAAATATCACTAAAATGGCCGCCGGCGCCGAAGGGTTAAAGATTTTTAACTTTTTCTGAGACCTGGCACTATTCTGCATATACACCAATGTGTCCTAAAAATTTCAGTTCAATCGGATGGCGCATTCCTGAGATTTTTTCACTGAAATTTTTTGATGATATATATATATATATATATATATATATATATATATATATATATATATATATATATATGTATATATATGTATATATATGTATATATATATATATATATATATATATATATATATATATATATATATATATATATATATATATATATATATATATATATATATATATATATATATATATATATATATATATATATATATATATATATATATATATATATATATATATATATATATATATATATATATATATATATATATATATATATATATATATATATATATATATATATATATATATATATATATATATATATATATATATATATATATATATATATATATATATATATATATATATATATATATATATATATATATATATATATATATATATATATATATATATATATATATATATAGAAATATGAATTTTTGGCCAAAGTGATTTTAATACTAATGTTCTTCTTCGAACATTAGTAAAAAAGTAGGGGAGTTGATTTGTGGGGCTCTCAAATCTCTTCGGGATCTATTGGAATATGATACAGAGAGGAAGCATTTAACAAATAAAATACTCTTACAGGGTGAAAATGCACCAAGAGCCACAAAATATTGCTAAAAATTTCAAAATTTAAAAAAATCGATAGCTTTGAAATGCGGTATTTCGGAAACTATCGGGCCTACAGCGACAGTACTGCTCTCAAATTTGAACAAATTTAGTATAATTTAAAAACTAAATAGCCATCATAAAACAAGTCCTTTCTTGGTATAAATTGGCAAAAACTAAGGAAAAGTCTAACTCTTCTCGATTTTTGTTTTCGATTTTGACAAGGTTTCTTTCGAGGCTCGAGGTCGCAACCTTGGGTTTTTTATTGGGACAATATGGGCAAACAAAAAACAGAGCTACCGGAGAGAATGTTCTTCGAATCTAATAAGAATTTAGATTCGAAGGGTTGACGAGACTAATTCTGTTGATATTCAAGAACAATCCTTCGGGACATTGATTTGCAATTAACATTCCTTATAAACCGTAATTCTGTTTCGATAATAGGATTACTTCGTTAGCACAAACAAATATCCATTCACGATAATTAAATGCAATCACAGTCATTTCTTCTCTTACTTTTATGCATTTCACAATTTCATTTAACGGTATTACTGTTAATGACACGTTCAATTTGCATTCAATTAAATTTTCCATAATGAATATTGATGAAACTCATCGTTTCATTTACGGACAGCAGTTGCCATCAACGAGCTTTGCCAGAGATTTATTTGCAAATATTGATGTTTTCGAGTGTGTCCGCAGCTATTGTAAACTGAATCAAATTACCCCAAGCCAGAATTTAGTGATAATGAAACTGTAATTATTTGAGCTCTGTGATTGCGATATAATACAAATCGATAATAATACGATATCGATACAAAGCGATATGTTTCAGCATTACAGATGGAAATGTTTCAAATCATTTTCGCTGAATGTTTGATGAAGGTATAATTAATTTACAAGCCAAATCTGGTAGGATAGCTCTATTGAGCATTAACAAGCTGCGCTTAATATGCGAAATAAACTCTATGGATTGATAAGACATGCTTCTGACATGTTCGCTCTATTTAATTAAATAGTTTTGGTCAAACAGTAGAAGAAAATTAAACTCAGACGGGCATTCCGACATTCTTTATTGACGTATTTCGTGACCACACACCCTACTGCATATTAATTTTACAATAAATCAACAAGTCCAACGACATGGCAAAAACTACATCGCCTGTGGTCAAGTCGAGTCGTTCCTTTGAAAACTCGACTGAATAAACTGATATAATGCTGAGCTCCATTTCATTTAGGGAAATAAAAATATTTTGCAAGTCCGCAGGAACGAACAGTGAGAGATTCGCATAAGTAACAAGATTAAATTTCTCTTCCTGTAAAAAGCCTGCTGTCATAAGACAAAAAAGTATGAAATTATTTCGAGGTCACAGCTATTTGCCCGACGGGGCGCGGATTATATTTTCGATAAAACATCAGCAGGTTGTTAAATAGAGGAATCTGCTGCTTCCCATTAGGGGAACATTCAAGATAAATTCAAAAAGATTTTTAACAGTTTTGAAGGCAGATTGTTTGGAGAATTTCAAATTTAACGAGGTTCAGTTTTTTTGATGTGTGCTCGAGGTACTATTATATGCCAGCATTCGTCATTTTTTTTACAGTGATTAGATGTTTCAAGGCAATAATCGCAACAAGAACCGCCCTGTCCGAAAGACAAAAGCACGACATGATGTTCATAAATTACACAACAAATTGTTATATCATTAGAACCTAACCGAAATGTGAATGACGTCGTACTCGAACGGCCTAAGGAGTGCCAAATAATTTTTATTTTGTTTGACGTGTTCCGGTTTTCGCACCCACGGGGCAGCAGGTAAATTTACGTCATCCAAACATGTCTTATCCTAGTTTTATCTGCTTGAGCCATTCAATTTCATTCACAACAATTCGCCTTTGTCACGCTCTGAGCATGACAAGAAAATTGCTAAGTTACGTTATTTTCGGATCGCTGCAACGTCAAGACCTCTAATGTAAATTAATATTTGGCCGAATGCGAAGAAAATATGTGACTGGAGTCGAGCAAGTTAACCAACGAAATATTGGGGACAACGCATTGCCGCGAACAGAGTAGTATTTTTCTGTAAGTCAATTAACCTTAAGTGTACTGCAAAATGTCCCGGTTTTTATGCGTGATGCTTACGTGCGACTTTCAGAAAAAATGCCCCCATAAAGGCTCCAAATTTATTACTCTAATGTTAGATTTTATTATTGACTTCAGTAACACGGCTCATTTAGCGTTTTTATTAGGGCCATAAATTCTATCTTGTTCTCGAACATCGTTTTTTTCCAGCTTGAGAATAGAAACCGTAAGAGCAGAGAAGCGAAGTAGCTGGATACTTCATTTTATAATCGGACAAATGTTGTCGAATGCCATTTCGAGTTTATTAAAGTAGTAATATGAGAGAGTTGAAGTTGCAAATTGTAGGATTATTCCAGATTAAGAGGTGGATTGAAGGTTTGATGAGCCCAGTTTTTTCATGTCACTCTTTTTCAACTTAAAGAGTTCTTGAAGGTAAATTTATTTGGAGCTGTTTTAAGAGTCCAATCGTGATTCAAAACAGATTGTTGCCAAAATCGCATTTAAGAATATTTTCTAATTAATCGGGAGCATTTCGAATTTCGATTTTCGATTACGAATTTTTGCATTAGGAACGATTTGATTTATGGATTTTATTACACTGAATATTTTGCAAAATTTTGAAACTTTGAATTCATTCCGTTTAACAATGGCAAGTGTCTGCACGGTTTTTTGTTTTATCTAGTTTAACCAGTTTTTAAAATGGGGCTAAGGTAAATGCTCCAATTTATAATGGGACTAAGGTAAATGCTCCAATGGTCAAACTTGACTTGAATTACATTAGAAATATAATTTCTGAGAAGTTTTTTGAACGGTAACTCAAGCTGTGTGAAAAACCCAAGAAAGAATTCCCTAGAATCCCTAAGACTTTAATCAAGTTAACTTGTGATAAGGTACAGCAGTATTGATGGTACATATACTTATGTAGAAGCGTTTTTTACATTGTGTACTGACATTTAATTAGATTTAGCGCTAAGTTATTTCGAACACAATAAGTACATGAGCTATCCAAACTAAACTGCTGGATCGTAATTTCGCTTTAAGAACCAATCATCCTAAATATTTTATAGTCATCAGCAAAAAGTAGGAATGATATATCCTGGAAAACTATATGTATGTCATTGATAAATATCAAGAATAAAAGTGGGCCCAAGTGTGAGTCTTATTTATTTATTTATTTATTTATTGTCCAAATCCACAGAACAAAATCCAATTATAGATTAGACACTGTATGAACAAATTTCCGGCGGATATAATTATTAACATTTATTACCAAAAATCTATTTCTTACAGAATTATTTAACCAACATAGCAAACAGCCGTGAAAAACAAAATTATTAATTTTCCTACCAAAGAGATTGCGATTAAGTTTTTCGAAAGCTTTGGAGAAGTCAGTGTTTATGGAATAAACTGGTGATGCATTCATAACAGATTTGTTCTAAGATGGCTGTGCAGTCGGTTGCAGCTAAAGCGCCAGGAGATGGAGAGATGGCGAGCGGCCTGAGAAGCTGCTGGAGATCGTGGAGTTATGACGAATTAATCAACTCCACTGACTTTCAACACATCCTCAACTCTTGTTTCGGGTAGTTCCGGGGCTTTGGTCACCAAACCTGGCCCTGGAAAATCCAAGAAGCCCGATTGAGGCCAATTTGATGGGAAAATTACAGCGCATGAGCTAGCTCGTCCGTCAACAAGTGCTACCATCGGTACCACGACCTTTTCAGCCACATAACGCTCATCAACCAACTCATCTCGGGCTTACGAAACTAAAAGTGCAAACTCCAAAGTTCTGAGGAAGTTAGAAAATTTCCCCTCTAACACAGTGTCCGACTAGGACAAAAATTTCCTTCGATGAGCAAAAACACTCATGGGGGAGTACCCGCTCCCGTTAAACCCTACAGATTCAGTTATGAAACGACAGAGATCAGCTGAGCGGAAGAATCAGGACAGGCAGGAATGCAAATAGCAGATACTAATGGTGACTCCTACAGGGATAACTCGGTATTTTAATGAAATGGCCAAAGAGTGCCTTGTTTGGGCCATGATTGATTCCAGCAAGGGAGATGGAGTCATCTCCTCTGAAAACTGGCTTAAAATAAGGCAGGCTTCATTCGAAACTTGCCGTAAGCTGCAAAAGGTCAGCTCGGGTCCTCCACTTATGGTGAACGATGCAGGCTGGTTGCATGCGGAGACCAATGATTGGCCAATTTCTACAAGCGGGCAATCTCTGTGCTGGAGGAACAAGATTAAAGTGGTGCTTAACGATGCGATCCCCAGTCGGCCATGATGCAGGATATGGATTCCTTGCTTCCCTTCGGATCCATTGGAAGTCGTGGACATAGTTCGGCTCTTCAACACAGATCTCCCTTCGGGGACTGGAGGCCCGCGAAGATTGGCAAGCCGGCAGGTAATCGGCAGGAGGCCCTCTTCATCAATAATGTTTTGGATGCCCGTAAGAGCATTGTCAGGTACGGGATAGAGACATTGGCTCCGCGGATCTGCCGAAGCGACAGGCCAAAGAGCTCTAATTCGGCAGTTCCAGCATTTGTGAAGTCTGACCCAAAATAGATGGCTCAAATGGCAGGGGAGCCATTGGAAAAGGGGTCCGTCGCCTGTCTGATGGTGACATCTGAGGGGTAATCGTATGTGGAATCCTTCTATGCTGATGGGGCTAGCGTCTGAACTACCTCCGAGTTGGACGGCTGCCTGAACCTCATGACTCTGGGTGAAAAGGAAAAGGCTGAGCCGGTTTTTATGTCCGAGGTGGAGGTCCTTGACCTAACCCTTATCAATAATCAATAACGTTGAACGTACTTCAGCTTATCTTTCACCATTCCACAGCAGAATCAGCTGCCCTACTGCTCCACTTGTCTAGGACAGAAGAGGGCCTTATACTAATCCAGGAACCATTGATTGCCTACAACCGCGGGCTACGAACCAATGGATACAGGCTGATGACATACATAGGCCACGTGTCTGTTTTCTCTTTAAAAAAAAACCATAACGTCCTTGTATTACACAATTTCTGTGACAAAGATAACATGGTTGTTGCAGTCGAAATCGATCAAATATCATACAGGTTTGTTTCTTGCTACATGGCACACAATCGTGGCACTAGCCCTTCCTGCGACGTTGTCAAAGGTGTTGTGGCTGAAGCCACGACAATTGTTGGAACTCTTATTCTGAGGGCTGACTCTAATGCTCATAATGAAAAAGCTCTAATACAAATGGCTAAAATGAGCAACTTTTTGATTTTATCCTTGCCTACGACCTTATCATCGCCAGTACTGGCAGCGAACCGACCTTACCCCCCTCAAAACGTAGGGAGGTTCTTGACGATACCTTGGTCAGTGGGTGGCTTTCGCATCTTCCCCGTGACTGCAAAGTTTTCCAGGAGCATTCTCTGATCGTAGGTACATATCGGTCAATATGGCTGGCCGCAGCTCAGCTCAACAGGTAGCCTTTATTAACAGAAAGAAGACAGACTGGAGGTTAATTAAATCTCTGGTCCGATCCTCCCTGGTAACTGCTCCTAAGAGTATTGACTGCAACCATGAATTGGATCAGGCGGTTGACACACATACTAATTCTCTCAACTCCGCGTTTAGGGCAGCATGCAATCTAACCACAGCCAGGGAGAATCCTAAGCCGCTGATGAAATATGGAGATCAGCACCCTTCGAAGAGGGTGTAGGAGGGAGTTCAACAACTCAAAAAAGTCGAATGACTGGTCTCTGTCTAAAACGAAGCTGAGGATTTTTAAGTATACCATAGGAAAGACAAAGAGGGCCTTACGGAGATATTTCGGTGGAAACGTAGAATCTCCGCGAGGCAAATTACCTTCGTGAGGTTTTAAGCACTATACCGAAGGCTATGGGGTGCATCATGATCCCTGAGGACATTTGAACTAGTTCGAGCGCTGATACTCTAAACGTTCTCATGGACGCACATTTTTCGGGCGATTATTGTCCTCCAGAGCCGGGGCAGCAAACGGAGCAGGCTACCAGCTCAACGCCGTCGTTCAGAATATTCAATTCTCAACTGAGGTGGGCTGTTAGTTCTTTTGAGCCGTTTTAATTTCCTGGCCCTGATGGCGTGCTTGTGGCTGATATTCAGAAGTCCATGGAAGTATCGTTACTATGGCGGGAAACTAGAGCTATGTTTATCCCTAAAGCAGGAAATGTTTCGCATACTAAGCCAAAGGACTAGCACCCACTAGTCTTCACTTTGTCTTACTAATGGTTTTGGAAAGGATCATTTATTACGATATTCAAAAATCAATCGATCCTGTGCTGATCTTGCAGTCACAGCACACTTGTACCAAAGGTAAGCCTTTCGATATTGCTTTTTATGTCCTCATTGGGCAAGTCGAGAAATCTCTTGCTCTTAAGGAATATACACTTGCCGCCTCCTTGGACATCGTGGGGCCTTGAACAACGTAAATGCCAACGTATTTGTTTAGGCACTTTCGGTGGATTTTATCGTTCAACATCTCCAGAATAGAGTATTAATCTCTTCCTTGGGGAATGCTCGTGTGCGACGAAGGTCCGCATGGGTACAAATCTCTCCCCCGCTGCACGATGAATATTCTCTTAATGAGGCTGGATCGTGCCAGCTGCAAAGTGATTGCTTATGTGGACGACATAGCTGTAGCAGGGTCGGGAAAGTATTTGTCTACGCTATCCGAGAGGTTGAACCACTCGATCGTCATATTTTCAGGTTGGAACCATAAGTGCGGCTTGAATGTGAATCACAGCAAAACGGAGCTTGTGCTGTTTACAAAGAAGTACAGAGTTTCTTGTTTTGATTTACCGAAATAAAACGGGGTCTCCATTAGAGATGGGCGTTTCTGTTGTTTTCAAAAAACGAAAACGAACTGTTTTTTTTTTAAAAACAACTGTTTTTTTTAAACTGTTTGAAAAAAACAGTTTGAATTAACGAAAAGGAACAAATTTTTTGCTGTACGACAATATATATATTTGAAATATAGTTCAAATAAGAAACATTGTTCATAATTTGAATAATCTTCAATTAGTTCAGTGCAATGGATTTTTACGTATTAGGTATTTCTTATACACATTTTATGTATTATGTCTTCCTGTCACCAACGTAAACATTCATTGCTGCTTCCAAACTGAATCGATACTTGTAAGGTACCTATTTTCCATTATATAAAAAAATATATACTATTATTAATTTTTCTGTTGGTCAGTCTTTTCAAGCATTGCCATTCAAAAACATGATCTTATCAGGTTCCCTACCTTGGAAAAATCCTTTCGCATGGAACGGACGTCGCAACGATGTTACACTTTGTTCTGAATATTTCAGACAAATTTGGATACAACTGCCGATGTTTTTTCCACCAGCCCAACGAACAGCTATGCATGCCATTTTCATCAAGACGTGGTAGAATATAGTCTTTGAAATAACGGTTCACTTCTTTCTCAGCCCTTGTTTTTGAATCTGTCTGCGGTTTTTTATCTGCCATTATCTCGTTTAACACACACCATGCACTCATTTTTCCATGTAAAGGATCAGATTGAATCGCCACGGAAGTAGACGGTCCTTCAACATTAAACATGCACCCACTAGGGAGCCAACCTCTTCCGTAAGGCTGGACATGAGACCAAGGGGCACCTTACCTCCCGCGGTTTCGTTAATTTTACAACCCCGGTAGGGTTGGAGACACACTCGTGGCGACCTCCAGTCACGAGGAGGGCGTCAGCACACCCAGAGACGCCAACTGGTGATCCAAATAGGATCTCAACCTTTTCCTCCTTGGCACTTTTAGTGCTACTTTTAGTTTTCCCGGTGGATTTCATTTTGCCGTATCTTCGAAACTAGGCCGCTTTTTCCCAAACTTGTATGGAAATTTCGCCCGAAACAACTCAGAATGGTCCCCGAATTCATGCTAGACCCCGAATTCATGCTGCCCAAATTCCCCTATAAAAAAATTGTTTTGCCCTTTAAATATCATTATTGTACTCCCCGACCACTTCCAATCATCGAAAGCGCCGTAAAGTTAGTTTTTGCCAAACTATGGCCAAAAAAACCCCTTACTCCCGTACAAAACCGAAATTTTGTATCACAGCAATAGGTTTTGGCCCGTTATGTCCCAAACCACTCTAACCCGAAATTGGCCGTTTTTGTCCGATTTCAGCTCCTTTTGCCCTAAAAACGTTTTGAATATTTAAATAAAATACTTGCAAGTACGAAAACGCTCGCAAGTACGAAAATATTGTTTTCCGCAGCTAAACAGTTTTCCACTGCCAAACAGTTCGTTTTAAGAAACGAAAAACGGATCGTTTAAACAAACGAAAAACGATGAAAAACGATTCGTTTCAAAAAAACGAAAAACAATTCGTTAAAAAAAACAGTACGTTTTAGAAAAACGGTTCGTTTGAAAAAAAACGAAAAACGATTCGTTTTAAAAAAACAGTTCGTTTAAAAAAATGATTCGTTTGAGAAAAACGAAAAACGTTTCGTTTGAAAAAAACAGTTCGTTTAAAAAAAAAACGATTCGTTTGAGAAAAACGAAAAACGATTCATTTGAAAAAAAACAGTTCGTTTTAAAAAAAACCATTCGTTTGAGAAAAACGAAAAACGTTTCGTTTGAAAAAAAACAGTAGGTTTTAGAAAAACGGTTCGTTTGAAAAAAACGAAAAACGATTCCTTTTAAAAAAACATTTCGTTTAAAAAAACGATTCGTTTGAGAAAAACGAAAAACGTTTCGTTTGAAAAAAACAGTTCGTTTTAAAAAAACGATTCGTTTGAGAAAAACGAAAAACGTTTCGTGTGAAAAAAAAACAGTTCGTTTTAAAAACACGATTCGTTTGAGAAAAACGAAAAACGATTCGTTTGAAAAAAAAAACAGTTCGTTTTAAAAAAACGATTCGTTTGAGAAAAACGAAAAACGATTCGTTTGAAAAAAACAGTTCGTTTTAAAAAAACGGTTCGTTTTAGAAAAAGAAAAACGATTGGCTTTAGAAAAACTATTCGTTGTAGAATAGATGGAATAATTGGTTTTAGAAATACTATTCGTTGTAGAAAAATGGTTCGTTTAAGAAATGCTGTTCGTTTTAGAAAAACTGTTTGTCGCTATTTGGAAAAACTGTTCGTTCGTTTTTTGACGCCAAACGTTTTTTTCAAACTGTTTGGCGTTTTTGAGTCCATCACTAGTCTCCATTAACCTGAGCCAGAAGGTCAAGTATTTAAGGCGCATCTTCGATTCAAAGTTACTATGAAGCTACAATACAGTTCAAATTTACTATGAAGCTACAGATAGAGCGCGAAAGGCTGTAAAAGAGATTACATTGGAGATTACAAACTCGTACTGCTGTTTGGTTCTATACCGCTGTGGTTGAGCTGATTCTATTGTTTGTGATGGTGCCCCGGTGACAGGCTGTTCTTAAGGCTACCTGCAAACTTCAGCTTGAAAAAATGCGGAGGTTGGCTTCGCTTCTGGTAACTGGAGCGCTTTGTACCATCCCCACACAAGCACTATTCATGTGGCTTAATTAGCTACCTACCAATCTACAGGTCTTAGAGCAAGCTAATGTTGCTTCTGTGAGACTGCATTGTATCTCGGCATGGAAGATAACAGAATTCGGCCACGCGAGGACTATGGCTGAGAGAGTTTCTGCTCTAGCAGGTGTTAACTACACCACTTCGCACTTTCTACTAGATTTGGGATTCACTACACGCACTCCTGGTAGGGGTGAATAGCGTGATGATGGCACCCTCAAAAGTGGGCTTATCCATGTCCACACCGATAGCTAAAAGCTAAAAAATAGAGTCGGGAGTGATGCATAATCTGATGAGCTAAATCTCAAGCTGTCACTCTGTCTACCAGACCACTGTAGTGCCTTTCAGGCGGAGGTTGCGGTTATATTTATGTCAATTGGCTGGCTTTTGTGTAAACGAATATTCGGGGTCAATTTTCACAGGTAGCCAAGCGGCTATTAACTCCCTTGCAGGCCCTTGTACAGTGGCCATGATTGTCGATGAATGCCGTGCATTTCTTAGGGAGATATTGAGACATTCGGCTGCTCAATTGATCTGGGTATCTGAACGTAAGAATTTTCAAGACAACTGTGAGGCCGATGAACTAGCTAGGCTTGGTATCTTGCTACCGGCGATCTTATGCTCCTTTTCAATAAGCATATCGATAACATTGGTCGAATGGATCATCAGCCAAAAATATATGGAGGACGCTAGGAAGTCCTGACCAGATGAATCATTCTGTGCGATAAAAAGGCAGTTCTGGTAATACATGGATGCGCATTGGATCAGGCAGCTATTAGGGTTAGCTCAAAATGCTCTGCATTTTTGGCGTTCTTATGAGCCACTGGCTCATAGGACGGTATGCGCAACGATTAGGCGTAGGGTTCAATGACTTCTGTTGGAGTTGCGGCTCTGTGAACGAGGGGGAATCCATCCTCCATCTCATGTGCCAATGTTCAGCTTTAGCGAGGAGAAGGGTGGTGGCGCTTTCTCTCAAATCTGAGCAAACTGTCCCTGGTCAATTTAAAGGGGATAGTGCGGTTCATCAAAGGAAGCAGATGGTTTCTTGATTCCAGCGAGAAGGAGAGAATAATAAATTACTGTGGCATCACAACGGACCTCTCTTGTGCCTAAGTGTGTATGTCGGCAGGCCTCTTTCGAACGGAACCCACTTCAACCTACCTACCTACCTACCTGAACACCTGAAGTCTTTTGATTTGCTTAAATTTAGATGGAGCTCTTAATCTAACCTTACAGCTAACTTACAAATATCTTTTCATCTGAGTTTTATCTTAATGCTGGTACTGAAACCGTGAAACTAAATTTTGACTAGTCTCTGTTATCTGATACCTCTTTGGAGTCAAAGTTTTGACAATTGGCGAGAAATGAGTAGAGACATGTGTCAATGCCATCATCATTTTCAAAGCGATAGCAGCTTTCAAGCAATTTTTCACGCTAAGAAGTGAGTACCACTCTTGCTTGTTTCAAGCTAAATTTTTGCCGAAACAAATTTTACTTGAAATGTTTATACAAAATTCAAATGAGCAATCTTTTTGTCATAAATTAATATTTCCGATTGAGAGGAAAACCGAACAGGAATATTGGACCACTCAAAATAACACAAGGAATATTTCGAACGCTGGATGATTCACATTAATCGATATAAAAAAAGGAAATGACTTCTGTACTACATTTTTATAAACTCCATTAGAAAAAAACTGGGTTTAATATATTATTACTGACAGTCAAGAACTGAGGCGTAAGTTGTGAAATACAATAAAATAAATAACCATTGGGACTGGAAAATAAATTCGATGAATGAAAAGCAAAATGAACACAAAAAAAACTCTAACGCACCTGAACCGCCAGAAATACTAATTTTCGACGAACAGTGGAAGAATCGTGCATATTTTGAGTGCATATTCTGCCACACTAGCTGCTTGTTACAGCCAAACTGTTTCAAACGCCACGTTTTACTTTGGTCTCAAGAATGCATTATAACTCATATGGTGGAAAGGTTTCAGATATTACCACTGGCATGAATTTCAAAGTTTATGAGAGCAAAACACTTGTTAATTATATTCGTTACCAGTTGCTTATTTCACAAAACTTTGAAAGCAGCATCTTATATAACATCAATGAAGAAAATGCTCAGTGCCTGCAGCACTGTAAATGAAGTTGGTGTTTGGGGCTGCGATCCAAAAAAATTGCATAATTTTTGAAATTGAAACATTGGTTATTTATTTTCATTGTAAATGTTTCCGGTATGAATACTAACTGTCGGCATTTAGTGATACAAAAATAGCACAACTGACTCGTGCTGGCAACCTTTTGCCAGTATCAAAGCCAAAAATATATCACATCTGCTTCACGTTGAAATTAACCTACCCTGCGAATTTTGTCTCGATCCGATGACTGCATTCGAAATTATAGGAGTATAAACAAATTTAGGGTTACCAGTAGCGAAATTTTTCAAATAATCGAAAACTTAATACTTGCTGTTTATTGTCACTACAATATCATAACCATTTGAAAATTTTACGATAATATCGCTTAATAAAGATATTGCAAATAAACACAAAATCAACAATAGCTGGCAAACCCTATCATGGCTTTTCAGCCAGATTCGGTTTGAATGATGCCTATAATCGGTTCCATTAATTGGATGAAATTCGTATTGATTTCATGACTGCACTGGAAGTTAATGGGCAAAAAGCTTTATTTTCCCGAGCGAATTTTCAAAACCAAAGACACAAAAATTACCATAGCTGGCAGCACCAATCGAATTTTTATGTTTTTTTTATTTATATTTATGAACACGGATTAGAGTAAGATTCAGCTACTGTGTCAATTTCATGAAAATCTGGTAACTGAATCAGAATTCATATGGCAAAAAGCAGTTTTTTTCTTTGTATTTTCCAAGATGGCACCACTGGCACAGAGTTGCCCACAATTCAAAATCGCTTCTATCAGGCCTGGTCCTACTTAAGTCTAATTCATTCTGTAAATTTCAACTGTATCTGATTATTGGTTCGTGAGTTCCCGTGAACAGAAGTTTTTCATGCTAAAAATATAGGTTAATTGGGAAAGGGCTACCGTTCTTGTCTGACATAAAATTTTTAAAGTTTTACTTTAACTGCGTAGATAAAGCATAAGATTTGTATACAAGTTGGTTTTTATTGTAAGAAACGGACATTTTTTAGGAGATTCGATGGTTTGAATGTTTTCACTTTCAGTGCCTGCCGTAGCTACAGGGCTGCCAGCACGTTCATGAAAAACTATGCAAGTGTGCAACTTAACAACAATAATATGTCCTTTGAGTTTCATAATGATCTAATAATCTATTAAAAAGCTATCGCAATTCAAAAATTTTCAAATTTTCCCAATCTCATTTTAGGCGCATAGTGCACACATAAGGTTAAAAATTTCAAAAACATTATCATATTCACATTTAAAACACGTTCAGAATTCATTACATAAACTTAATTTTAATAGGTATATTTAAAATGTCACTTAAATGGCCGCCGGCGCCAAAGGGTTAGAGATTATTAACTTTTTATGAGACCTGCCACTATTCTGCATATACACCAATGTATCCTGAAAATTTCAGTTCATTCGAATGGCGCGTTTCTGAGATTTTTTTCACTGAAATTTTTTGATTATATATATATACATATATTTATATATATATATATATATATATATATATATATATATATATATGTATATATATATATATATATATATATATATATATATATATATATATATATATATATATATATATATATATATATATATAGTGATTTTAATACTAATGTTCTTCTTCGAACATTAATAATGAGCGTTCTTCATTGTTAGTCTTTCATTTCGGACCGGATAATCGCATACTATTACTTAATTTTATGGTGTTATTTTTGAATTGTCTATCTGTTGGCAAAATATTAGATAACATAATGTAATGTTGTACGATTCTTCATATTTTAATTGTTGCCTTCAATTTTTAATGCCACAATCATCTCGAAAAACGAAATACGGTAGAATACACAATTCATTCCTTCATAGTTAAGTTCCGTTATGAAAAATTGAAATTAATCCTAAGACTTTGCCAGCATATCTTTTTAGATCTGTTTTACTCACACCTGACAGTCCCACGTGCAAACAGCACCAGTACCTTTTTCCAAAGATTTCCTACAGCTGCTGCCAAGGAATTAAAATAAGCCTCCAACTCCATCAGCCACCGATTACTTACCTTTCTCAAAATACAAGACATATCTTAAAGAAATAAAAAATTTCACCAATGAACTTTAGGCTGTTGCGTATCTCCCACGCTAACGACCTAGGGAACCTAAATTGATTGCACAGCTCTATTCCGCAAAGCTTCTCCCGCTGGAAATCACTCAAACTGAAGCTAATGATCCATTCCAATTAGAGCAACCAGAAAAAATGAAAAAAGTGTAGAAATTCATCTTGCAAACAAAACAAAAAACACAAAAGTACTTAAAACAAATTTGAAGTGTTTCTATTGGGCTAGGACAGCGAACAATTTATCGCCCTCTAAAAATAAATAATTATACTTAGCCTTAGTGCATTTGTCTTCTTAATTGTCGGTTTATAAGGAGTGAAAGAAAATTGGAGAAAGATGAATGCGAGGCGTTACGTTTTTTATTATCTCTGTGCTTTGGGAAACTTTATAGCTGTGTACCACGAGTACGTTTGTCTGTCAAACCGAGATTTATCTACAAATTGAATGAGCCTGACTTTTTATTTTACTTTGCGGAAATACGATTGAGATTGTTTTTGGGATATTTTGAAAACATGAACGGATCTGAATATTAAACAGAAAATATTTTAAGCTGGGGCGAATATCTCTGCATTAAAAATTCAAACACATGCCACAGTAACAACCAAAACCTCATAGCTATCTACTGGCAAAATTTTTTCATGCCCTACTACTTGGCAAGATACAGAAATCTTAATTTCATGCATGCGAACAGAAAAAACGCTATTCCCCACTCATAAAACACATCGCACATTTCCAGATAAGCGAAAGTATTCAAAGCATTCCTCGGAGAGTGCAAGTGGAATCCTCGCAATGTTAGATGTTTTGACAAAATATTTTGCTGCATACTAACTTCTTGCCTGGTATCATGTTTGCGCAGGGAGTCGTGAACTGGAGCTTAAATTATGCATAAATCGTTCGCTTGAGAATTCGCCACCTGTAACTCTCGCAGACACACTGATGGCATCTTAGGACTGAATGAATCTTTCAAACATTTTCATCTACACTTGTCGTCGTACTTCAACTGAAAAGTTAAAGCTCAGCCCGAGTGAGTAAAATGTGCGGCACATCGTAGATGGAATGTTAAGAATTAAGAAAAGGATATATCATGTTTTTTTATTCGGGTGTTGGCAGTCGTAATGTCGCATTCAAATATTCATTATGAACAAATCACGGCAGAAATGCTTTAAGATATTACGCGTGCAAGCGAATCCCGTTGAAAAGATGAAAGCAAATTGACAGTGGGAGACTGCTTTTAGCTTAAGCTAGCATTAGGCGACTTGTGGAAAACATTTTAAGCAAAATCAGATGACCGGCGTACACGGGGCGAAAAAGTATACGAAGTTGAAACCAGAAAAAACGCGACTGCAGTCAAATTCATGTACAAAAATAATATCAGGACTAATGTTCATTTTCAGGGATTCAAGCTGTTGAAATTCAATATTTACACATTCCAGAGTGTCTTTGATGCTTAATATGCAAGAGGGGGTTTGTTTACAGAGAACTGGAGCTATTTTGAATTCGGTGGAACCAATGCTGGTAACGATGGTGCTCGTTCGCATTTTCGTAGCTTCTGATATGCTAAGAATATGCAAATATTTTTGGGAACGAAAGTGAGAGCACCAAGTTGATAGATAAGCATATTCTTAGAAAAGCATACCCTGCATTATTAAGTAGGTTTCCGCAATTGAATATATGGCACAACACCTATCCTGGTTCTAAGCTTAATGCACCAATTAATTTCTTTAGCTCACAATAAGCTGTCTTTACAGCGAATGAATTGCTTGCAATTGAAGTATTTTTGTTTTTTTTTTAAACTGGGAAAAAATTATTTCATAATGTGAGCAGATATTTATTACAAATACCGCTGATCAAGTGATATGCTTGAGTTTAAGGGGCTTTTCATTTTTATTCCCCCAAAAAATATCAAAGACTACTACATGTTACGGTGCAACAATCTGGGCCAATGGGTGACTACGTTAATAATTTAAAAGCAAAAAAAAAATATACATATATACTGTTTTCCCCAGTGAAGGCTGGCCGCGCGCGGGGTCGCCACCACTCAATTCAGTAGGCTACAAATGTAACCACCACTCCTAGGGCCAATAGCAATCGTAGCACCCGACCTGTGTAGTGTGCTTGTCGGATGCTGACGATATAGAATTTAAGTTTAACAACACAACACAAACCGATCTGTTTACGTGATAACAAAACCGCCAAATACAGGATACGGAGTAGGCGATAGCAAAAATTACCTCACGACACGCTGCGACAGATTTTTTGATACGCGTACCGCAAGCAAACGACCGACCGCGAAAGATATAAAAGCACGAACGATTTTATCGATTCGAAAGCTCTAAAATACCGACACATCGCCAAAATTACCGAAAACAATCCAAGAACTATATGAATCTATACTCCCCTGAGCCAAACCAGCCGAAGGAGCAAGTAACCGCCGAGGAACAGCGGAAAAGTAAATACTTATCAAATATTCCTCTGCCCGGATGCTACGAACGCGTCAACGCCAACTAAAAGGGTACAATGTGTAGGCTGCAACCGTAACTCGGCCACAACCACGACCCGAGAAACGCCCGCATTAGCAGCCCCGACACGAAAACCACCTTAAAGGGTTAGAATGCTAAAAAAAAAACCAGCCTAATTTTCAATATTTTTTTTTCACCTCCTATATTTTATATAAATTTTAAAATTTGCATGGTAAAATAAACGTTCTGAGAATATTTTATATTTTTTTCATTTTTTTACTTATTTATAGAGGGCGCCAAAGTTTACGTCTCGAAAAATGCCTCGTCATACTGCGGACAGATAATCTCAGGAATGAAGAATCTGAAACAAAAAAACCAAACCGCATTTTAAAGAAGAATGTTTCTTACATGGTAATCTACCACAATATTTTTAAAAAAATGATCAAACAAAAAATGACGGTCGTTTGAAAATATTTTTCAAAACATCGATATTTTTTTCACTTTGTTTCGCTGGCCAATTTTTTTGGGTTAAGTTTTGGCCTATATTGTGGTAGATTTCCACACAAGATACTTGAATAAAGTAGGGCACCAAATTTGACTTAAATCGGTTCGGCCCATCCGGAGAATAAGTGTCCACAGTTTGAAAAAACGTCATTTCGAGAATAACACGTTGAAAGCTTTTTTTCCATTTATTTATTGAATATTATTTAAAAAATATGTTTTTATCACCTACAATTGCTCAGTCTGCAATCCCTAGACCATACATAAGTATTCTTGAATCCACATAAGCCACTTGCTTTTGCAGTTGGGCAGTTTTTTTTGCCAAATGCGCAACTACCTGTTCGGGGCATATTTCCGAAATTTTCCAATGTACCGGGAATATTCCCGAAACATTGGGAACTTAAACAAACTACATAAATGTTTGTTTCGTTTACTTTTTGCTTTTAATGCTTTTTGTGACGTCATTCCTTCACCAAAAATTAGATTGAGCAAGCTGTATTTTTTCACTTTTTTTTAAGTTTTAGGTGGTTGTGTTTTATGTTATTGCAATTAATATTAAATCCTTATTTCTACAAAAACCTGCATATAAAGAAAAATATGTTTACTTTACAATTCAAGTCGATTGCGTTCGCTTCATTTATGTGTATTTGAAAATACTTTTTCCACAACACCAATTTTTCCTTTGTTTCGGCAAACACAGAGCTTTTAAGACGCGTAGCATCTCGTCACCTCCTCTTGCCCGCTTATTTTGTTACCAGTCCAGTTACCATTCAGTCAACGACTTGAAAAGTAGAGTGAATTATTGTATACCTTTTCGGAAGAAAAATTTATAGAATGAAACCTAAGGACCTTAGAAACCTACACCAAGAAACCTAAGAAATCTACACCATATTTTTATACATTGATAGAAACCAAAAGAAATAGACACACCGCTGAATATCTTTTTGAAGAAATAAGTAAAATAATAGATCAAAAAAGCGGTGGCAAAGTGTTGGGTATTGTAACGGAAAATGCTGCCAATATGATTAAGTGTGGCAGGTTTCTGGAAAGCAAGTATAAAACTATTAAATGGATGAGATGTTTAGCGCACACGCTAAATTTAATAGTTGGCGACATACTCAAAGTAAATAAAATAAACCATTTGATCACATATATTACTGATGTGATTAAATATGTTCAATAGTCAAATCAATAAAAAGATCTCTACATCTACCTGTAAAGACAAGATGGGGTAGCCACTTACTAAGCTTGGAAAGTTTCTTGACTTGTAAAGTTGTTTTGCAAACTATAGTTATTGATGGCACTCATAACAAAATGGACAAACATAAAACAAAACTTTTAGATGAGACCATTTGGATCGAAATAAAAAGACTAAAAACTATTTTAAAACCCATAATTGACTGGATAACGAAACTAGAAGGTGATTATTCTTGCGTACATTTTGTACACAAAGCATTTAAAGAACTGGAAGATATCTATGAAAACCCTTCTAATAGCGACATTTTCGGCGAATACTCTCAGGAAGATCTGAAACTAAAATTTTTTGAAAGAAAATCAACGGCCTTGAGACCACTACATTTAGCCGCGGAAATGTTAGATCCACAAAACCGAGATGCATCTTTAACAACGGAGGAAAATATTGACGGATGTGAGGTTATTATGAATATCGCGTAACAAAATGGGCACACTGATGTACAAAAAGTTCTTAAAGAGTTGTCTGACTTTAAGTGTGGGAACGGCCTTTTTAATAAAAAGTTTATATGGGATATGACGGCCAAGGTTAGTCCTATTCCTTGGTGGGAGACCTTATTTAACAAAACTGATTTAGGCACAATAGCAGCGAAAATTCTGTCAGTGCCATCAACGTCAGCTACGGTGGAAAGATCGTTTTCAACATTTGCCAACATCCACACCAAAAAGAGAAACAGACTGACGGCTGGAAGAGCTGGCAAGATATGTTTGATAGCTCACAAATGGAAAATTGCGAACAGAGAGCAAGGAAAAGATAAAGATGCTGATGTTAGTGAAGAAACACTAAGTGAATCATTATGCTCAGATTCTGCACTTGATTTGGATAATGATCCCACTCTTGATGCGGCAACCGCTGAAATCGATCCATTGGACGACATTTGATAAAAAAAATAAAAATTATTATGTTTAGTTTAAGTGAACAAATATAATCAAACAAAAAATTGTTTGGCGAGCGTTTAGGTAGAAATTATACAATAAAATGAAAAGTCGAACTCGTTTCCTTTATTTCTACCAATTTATTTTTCAAAAATCCGTATACTAGTATTTCGGCTATCACTTATAGCCTTCTTCAGCGATGTTTCTTCGACTGAGGAAAATAGTCCCTAATCGTCCTATTTGTAGATAAACTTTTAAGTCTCCTTAAGCGTTTCCTTTCCGTCTGGGTATTTCCCCCATCGTCGGTAGGTGAGGCGCTAATTAAATCCTCATTAGCAGCCTCATTAACTGTTTCGTTAATCCTTCTTACCTGGCTCGTTGGTGAGATGTTAATTATCGTGTTATTATGAACTCCGGTTGCCCTTGCGGTACTTCTTCTTATCAATTTAAACAGTGGGGAATATCCGTTTCCCAAATCCCTGTTAAGGAGACACTCCCGTGGAGCCTTGAATATCTCCAAACTTTCCGCTACATCTAGCTTTCTACTATCTCCCACGTTGCTTATCAGTGAGAGGTTTTCCACCGAGATGTTGTGGTCTGCTCCAACCATATGGTTGGAGCAGACCACAACATCTCGGTGGAAAACCTCTCACTGATAAGCAACGTGGGAGATAGTAGAAAGCTAGATGTAGCGGAAAGTTTGGAGATATTCAAGGCTCCACGGGAGTGTCTCCTTAACAGGGATTTGGGAAACGGATATTCCCCACTGTTTAAATTGATAAGAAGAAGTACCGCAAGGGCAACCGGAGTTCATAATAACACGATAATTAACATCTCACCAACGAGCCAGGTAAGAAGGATTAACGAAACAGTTAATGAGGCTGCTAATGAGGATTTAATTAGCGCCTCACCTACCGACGATGGGGGAAATACCCAGACGGAAAGGAAACGCTTAAGGAGACTTAAAAGTTTATCTACAAATAGGACGATTAGGGACTATTTTCCTCAGTCGAAGAAACATCGCTGAAGAAGGCTATAAGTGATAGCCGAAATACTAGTATACGGATTTTTGAAAAATAAATTGGTAGAAATAAAGGAAACGAGTTCGACTTTTCATTTTATTAGTTTAAGTGTAAAATTTATTGATTTAAATGATTAATTTTATGATTGAAATATTTTATGTTGAAATTAAAGATTTTTCTTGTGTGAAACGATATTTTTTTTACATTATAATGAATAAACATGAAAAATAAGTTATTGATTATGACTTCTGTGGCTTCATGTTAACCCCAAACCACATAAAAACTTACCGTTTTGATTTTAAATTCCCGAAAATGTTCCTTAAATTCCCGGGAATATTCGCAATCAGGGGAACTTACCGGGAATTTATTAGATTTTGGATTTATTTCGGGTATTACGTAACAATATGCTTAAAGATAATAAAAATTAATAATCAGACGTAATCTTGGCACTGTTCTTTAGACTCAGTTTTAAGTTCCCGTTAAATTCCCCAAGTGGAAATGTTTCCGGGAAATGTAACAGGAATATTTCCATTTCGGAAATATTCCCGGGAACGGCACATCATTAGTTGTCTTATTGTGGGAATTTTCCTTTTTTATGAGAATTTTCGCCCTCTAAAATTTGAAAAAGGGAAAAATTTCTGCCGGCAGAAATGGTTTAAATGAAATTAAACACTTTCGTAAAATTTCCACCAAATATATTTGAGAAACAATTTAAATAATCCACGCAAAATTGACTTTTCTTCATGTATTCTTACATTTTAATTAGAACCTGGGATGAAATGAAGAAGAATCGCTTCTCAAGACATCTGATTAGCGATTTTCAACAAAAAGTTTAAGTCAAAACGGCCAAAAGCAAAAATTGTTACGAAATAATGCAGAATAATCGTGTGAAGGCATTTTTCAGCTTTGCAGAACATAGTTTAAGCTATTTCAATACATTTAATGCACCGTTTCAGTCAAAGCAACTGCTGATTCATGAATTGTATGCTGAGTGCAGTAGAATTTTAAGAAGAATTTGCTTAAATTTTGTGAAACCTGGTTTCAAACTGAAAAATATCGAATTGAATGAAGAGCATTTAACTCCAGATATGGATACTTATTTGGGATCAAAATGTGAAGAATACACAGCGTCTTTTGAAGAAGCTGTAAAATTAGACATAAAAAAAATAGGAAAAGAGTTTTACGTTACGACATGTAAAGAGCTTAAAGAGAGATTACCATTTAATGATGTTATCTTTAAAGAAATTGAGTTTTTAAGCACCCAAATAGCTCTTGATAGCTCAAAACGAAAGAATTCGCTGCAGCTCAAAAATTTGACCAAAAAAAATTGGCTTTGAAGAATCTATTGTAAATATCGAATGGAGAGATATAGCAGTAACCTTTTCAAGTGATGAAATGCAGAGATTATTGCAGCTAACAGTAGAGGAGTTTTCGAAAGAAATAGAATAAGCAAAAAATTTTGAGGATGCATGCATGTTTCCTCATTTAACTATGATTTCAAAGTGTGCTCTAGATTTGTCACATTCAAGTGCTGAGTCGGAAACAATATTCTCCATTGTAACCGACGTCAAAACTTAAAAGCGAAACAGAATAAGCGAAGATTCACTGTACGCAGTTTGTTGCATTCGCTCAAATTGTCTAGACCTGTTACCTGCATTGACTTCGAGCCTTCTGACAAACATTTCAATTTGCACAATGCACAAAATCTATTTGATTAGTTTGAAAATAAACGCATTTTACATTGCGTTATAATGAAATTATTTTTTTCACGAAATGAATATATTTTTTTTCTTCGTTGTAATAAATCAAATATACTTGTGTATAAAATATATGAAACTGTTGTTTTTTTTTTCTTAAAAATATTGCGATATTGATAAATAAATATAAAACGGTGGTGAATAGCTCACATTTTGTTCGTGGGAAAAACGTGGGAATTCGCGACCTGCTCTGTGGGAAAAACGAGCATTTGCTAGGGAATTTCGGCCACGGAAGCCTCACAACACTGATTCAAAGTAAACACTCGACCGACAACAACTTGACAACCGTGCAAATGTAGAACGGTCCACAATGGCCCCCACACAGCTGCGTGACTGAACGAAGACAGTGAGATGTACTTCGACTGCGTTATCCACTGAGAGATGGTGCGGGAATGCGTCTAAAGCTAGTTGAGTCGAAAAAAGAAACGGGACTTTTTGGGTGACCATTGGTTTCGTCGAGGTGTGACCGCCACTCGGGAGTTTTTTTGGAATCTGGCGGCGCAGCTAGGAACAGCGATAATCAATATTCCGTTTTTTACTATCAGGTGCGCGGCTAACTATACAGTGCGGATCTTTTGGAATCTGGCAGCGCAACCGATTTAACATCACGTGTGTTGTTTTTTTTTTTTGGCTCGGCAGCAAGCTCATCATCAGAGCGTGGCTAAGTGCTCGCTCGGCAACATCAGGCTCACAATCAGCGCAACAGGTTCATCGTCACTGTGTGGGGCTAATTGTTGGCTCGGCAGCATCGTCTGGACCACTTTTATCAATACGTCTGTGTGGTTCGGCAACATCAGGTTCATGATTAACGCGACCGATTACTTATCACGTGAGTGGCTTGTTGTTAGTACGCTCTTATGAAACTGACGACGAAGCGTGTTCCACACTAAGTCTTCTCGAGACAACCAGGTTAGTGCAGGTAGGAAGTGCAATCTTAAGCGTATGTAAGATAGTGTTAAAAAATACTAGCTAGTATTTTTGGAACAGGTATTTGGAATAGGTATTTTTGTGTACTCGTACTAGGAATACCTAGTATGTGAAAACTCGAGTACGACCCAACTCCAGTAGGAGTACTATACTATCACGAGTACTGGTCCAATAAAAAGAACATTCGGACTTAGGTACTAAAATCATGAGTAAGATTATGCTATTGTACACGGTACGCGTTTAAGATTACACGTAGCATGATTACGTGTTGTGTATGTGTATGTTCGTCAAGCGTGCTCTGCGACATTTATATATGTAAATTACTGCTATACTTGATTGATTCTTGGATGATTTTTGAATGATGTGTGCTTGAAAATGAAAATTAGTTCATCAGCTCCAAAAACGGTTATTTTTGCTTTTTAAGTGGGACCGTTTCAAAAAGGGCTTATAGGTGTTAGCTTAACTGTTGTAAATTGTTATTCGAGATTTTAGAAATTGCTAATTAATTATTTCTTACTCGCGATATTAGTATTGCATGCTTGCTGGTGTTAAATGTAATTCTGATCGGAATGATGTATAAACATATGTATATATGATGAGTTTACGGAGGATTTGGCTGTGTTGAAATATGCCCATTATGAATAGAAAGTAGCGAAATAATGTAATTGAATATTTCTGTTGTGAATTACAAATTCGACGTTTATGATTGATGGTTTGTGTGCAAATTATCTTAAACTTAGTAAACAATTGTATTCCGGGATGCATATAAGTATTCAAATACCATGATGCTAGTACGTATTTTTAATTCAGTTTTGTAATTGTATGGTTTTACGCTAATGAAATTTTCGTGATTGTATTGTTTCAACTGACACAACTCGAATGATGTGATTTAATGAATAAACCTGATACAATACGTTCCAATTGTGAATCATGTTTAGACGCGGATTTTTTTTTTTGTTTTTGATGTTGATGATGTATATATATCAAACGCTTACCCAAAAGTATCAGATTATACACCATTTAGGTAATTAGTAGTATGTTTGCAGTTTGCAGAACAGCCAAAAATCGCACACGTGTTATTTATTTACCAAAAATTACGCTTATCGAACAACAAATTTTGACATGGATGGTACTTTTATCTACAGTAACGTACATTCTTCGTGTGCAAATTGAAAGGAATTTGACAGTTTTTTTATTGGCTTGAACGTTTCTTTGAGCCTTACCGCTCGGTTTGAATACTCATAAATACGTCAAGATTTTTTAGCTTCTTGTCAATGGTGCCATTCGAGGCTAAGGGTACATACAAACATTAGGAATAGGAACTGTTACTTTGTCACTGTTACTTCCTAGTTACAGTAACAGTTGAAACTGATACTCAAAAATACCGATATTGCCCATCCCTAGCTGCGGCAAATATTTTGAACGGTTTAAGCAGCAGCAACTTTGTCCTTTTTATTTCCGTCAAAAGCTTTTATGGTACTCAAATAATCAGGAACCGGATTGATTTCAAAAGTGTTATATTTTTGCTGATAAGTTTCAGCCAACCGAAACATATCTATATATTTTTTGAGACTTCGCTACTTTTTTTCGCAATCATTTTTGATTAGTTAGAAAATCAGGAATCATTCGCCAATGTCAAAATTGTGGCCGCAATCTGGTAAATTCAAAAGAGGAAGTCATAAAATTTACAGTATGAGATTTCTCACACAGCTTATAGTTTGATCGAAATTGCCGTTCAAGTTTAAAGACCAATAAATTGGGGAACAATATTTTTAGGGTTACTTTCAGAGAGCTCTATTCAGCGAAATTTTTTCACATAATCAAACAAGATCTTCATTTAAGAAACCTACTGACTGTTTAGTTTTTAAATGCTTTAAAGGATAAATGGTCTCACTTGAAGATCGTACCCTAGAAGCTGCTAATACACCAGTCAGATGAAACAGCCAAGTTATCTAAAACAAATGTATTTTATTTATTTGTTTATTTATTGTCCAAATCCACAGAACAAATCCAATTATAGATTCGACAAGAAGAAAAAAAATACATATATAGATATACATAAGAAAAAGAAAATAAAATAACATAAAAACTAAGAAAATTAATAAATTCAGAATGGAATAATAATACAAGAAAAAGAATAAAAAGCTAATCGACCGAAGAAGAAACAAACAAATTGAGTAAATTAGGACATAATCCGAGTATATGAAAGAACGTTATTTTTTCAAGTATTTTTAAATACTGATAACGTTCGAGGCAGAGGACCAAGGTTAAAGCTATTGTGCTGACGAGGCAAACGCAGAAGGGGGAAAATATATAGGTGTCGGTACGGGCGAATGTAACAATCAAGTTAAATAATATTCTACTAGAACGGACCGATTTTCTAACAGAAAGTTGAATGATGGGGTTTAAAAAGGAGGCACTCGTCAAGAAGCACTGTACGTTAGTCAAGAGAAGGAATTTGAAGGATGGAGATGCGCATATTATAATCACAATACGGAATACTGTACTTATAGAACAAGGAGCTGGTGAATCGGCATTACACGAATTCGACCGCATCGATCAAGTATCCGTAATGTGGACACCAAATTTGGCAACAGTATTCAAGAACACTACGGACGAAGGAAAAAAACAGATATAGAGAATTGGAAAGATTAACAAAACGTTTAGAGGATCTGATGATGTAGCCAGAAAGACGAGAAGCCTTGGCAGTGATGTGTAGAATATGTAAGTCGAACTTCAATTTGGAATCAAAAATCACGCCACTGTCTTTGATACTAGAAACAATATTGAGAGGAGAGCCAAGGACACAGTAGGAGAAGAGCAAAGGGGATGTTTTGTGGGTGAAAGACATTTGATGACACTTCACAACATTCAAAGTGAGGGAATTAGCAGTGCACCAGTTAACCAAAGCATCCAAATCGCTCTGCAATATGGTACAGTCACTAGCGGATTCAATCACTCTGAAAATTTAAAGACTATCGGCGTACAAAAGGCAGGGTGAGTTAAAGTGGGAAGGAAGATCGTTCATAAACAAAAAGAACAATAAAGAGCCAAGAATGGATCCTTGCGGAGCTCCTGCGGTAGGAAAAAAAAGTGTAGAGGAGCAAGAGTTAACAGTAACAACACAAGATCGATCACATACGTAGAAGGCGAACCAACAAAAAAGGGCACCGGAGAGACCAAACCCTGCTAACTTTTACAGAAGAATATCATGGTGCACAGAATTGAAGGGCTTGGCAAAGTCAGTGTAGAGAACATCTACTTGCTTTTGCTGGTCGATTGCGGAAGCAACGGTATTTGTCAAAGACAATAGGTTTGTAACTGTTGACTTACCTTTTATAAATCCATGCTGTTCACTGGCCAGCAGGGGCTGGACGAAAGAGTACACTCTATTTAGAACGACCCTTTCGAGAAGCTTACTAAAACCTGGCAAAAGAATAAGGAACGGTAATTACAGAAGGAAGAAATATCACCAGCTTTATGGATGGGAAATATGTTGACGGATTTCCAAAGGGATGGAAAGGTCCCGGTTGAGATGCTGAGGTTAAAAGTTATTGACAGAGGGACACACAAGGAAGATGAAAGTGATTTGGTGAAAAAAATTGGAATGCCGTCAGCACTGCAGCTAGTGCTTGCGTCGAGAGACAACATTAACAATTCGACCTCTAAGGGATTAGTAAAAAAGGCAGAAAGGGTACAATCAAATGCGGGAAAAAGATTGTTGGCAAAGAGTTACTATGATGGGAGGTGAAAGAAGAGAAAAATTGAGCAAAGAGCTAGTAGTCCACGACATTAAATGTTCCAATGAAATCAAATCACATCGAATTAATTCTCACAACAAACGGTGCTACCTTCAATTATTCAAACTTACAGCCTACACAACTCAGTTGCTGGATAAACCACTTAGGTTTTTTCTTTCGTAAGAATGAAGAAAAGTTAACAGTGCAAGTAGAGGCAGAAGACTAAAGGATGGCTTTTGTAACATTAAGAAATTAAAATTATCCTACCTAAATGTCTGGTTTGAACCAATTGTTATGTGATGTTCACTCATTGTATTTGATTGACTTCCCTTCTTTGCGAGAAAATACCGACGTATGATATAATATAGTTTATTTAGCGAATTTGACATTATTTCACCTTATGTTATATACCTGTAGTAAGATAAATTACAAATTTGTAACTGGGGCACGGGCTAAATCTATTTAGTGAATAAGTCGATAAGTGCAGAAGAAAATACAACACACTCTCTACATGAATTGTAAATAAGCGGAAACGAATGAGTATTACACAGCTCTAAATTGTTGTTTCGATACAATATGCTTAATCTTCTCGTCGAACTGACTTTGAGTTCCTTTTTGCTATGTCACCACCATAAAATTGCAGAATTATAGTCTCAAGATTGTGCAAAAATACAAATTATCCGACAGAAACAAGGTTTAAATACAACCGCTGAAAGCTTTTATTATGGGCAGCGCTGCAAATTCATGATTGCTTGCTTCTCGGATTCTTCAGTGACGTGGTAAATCATTTGGTACAATTTTTTTTTCATATGCACTTTTCCACTCAAAGAGCTCCCGATGAATATTCCGAATCGCATCGATTCATATCTTTTTCTCACACAAAGGAAAAATCTAACAACGATTTCGAATAGAAATCAAACTTGTATTCGCATCTTTCCGTCTATTAGAACATCCTTTCGTGGTACAATGAACTTGCACAACTAAAAGTGTAAACAAAGCACCTGAGAACGTCAAACAATTGATTGGAACGGAAGATACTTCCTGGTGTCCTGCGGTTCCAACTAAACATCACGTGCGCTATCTCGCACAGCAAGGAGCTTCTCTTCAGACTCACTAGATGCGATTTGAGTGAATGCTTCTCCCGAAAGGCACTCCACATGAATCTACCTTTACCGTTAGCACGTCAACATGCTCTATTGCACTCGCTTTCAGCGTTCATCCTTTAAATCATGCCATGAATAAAATGAAATTTAAATAACACTCAAGTGTATGTCGTCCTCGCCTGATATGGATTTTATCTGTCAACATGTCGCCGACACTCCTCGACGAGAAGAGCGAATGCATGCAGTGCGAACTAGTGCTTTTCTGTATAAATTCCGATGGGCGAGAATATGCTTGATGGATAATTTAATATTTTAAGTCATTTGTCTTTATTTTCGTGAAATATTGGCAACGATCAAGTGAAAAATAATTTTAAAGCGCCAGAAATTTGACATGGTGAAAGTTACATAATCTTTTAAGTGAAGATGAATGACTGATGTACATTTAGTAGATGTTTTGTATGAGCATCCTAAAGAATATTATTTTTACCGATTTGATAAACAGGTGCAAATTTCTCAGGAAAATACCTTGCGACGACAAAGCTAAGAGCTAAACTTGATAACTCTAGCCGCTCAGTCTTCTTTATTTTCCATACAATTATGAATTTACTTGAGGTAAGAGAGAGACTATTATTTTAAAGAGTGCAGATTATTCTACAGGTCATCTCATGTGAAAAATATACCAAAGTAAACAAACAGTTTTATGACTTCTGCTGAGCTGTGTGTTTCTAATCTCTTATATAGTTAGTCGGAATAATAACGTTGGAGCCAGTAAAGTAGACTTTGAGAACCCGAATAATATGAAATAATCAGTGTACAATTCTTATAAGATAAAATAAATACATTTTAGTTTTAAAGTAACCGCGTAATTATTTACATTTGGTGCCAAAACCCGGGAAGAATTTTGCGAAAATTATGGATCTAACGGAACGTTCGGTTTATCGTGGTCAGATCACTAAAGCATAGTACTGAGTTCGATTTCACGCGAAATTTTCATACAAAATTTCGCGCGAAATCTGTTTCGGCGAAAATTTCGCTTGAAAATAAGCAAGTTTGGTACTGTGTTCTTAGCATGAAAAGTTGCTTTGAAGCTGCTTTCGCTTTGAAAACATAGATGGCACTGAAACATGTTGTCAATCATTTCACGCCAATTTAGTTTGTGCAGTTCATTCTTTTGAGCGAAAAAGTGACATTTAGTGTTTCAATTTGAAAATTGAGCAGTGCAAATGACTTTCAAATAAGAAAATCGATCGAAAAGTGAAATTCTTGACATTTTATCCGTCAAGAATGAGCAGTGTCTCTGCTTTTCTCCGTTGTCAAAATTTTCGCTCGAAAGAATGACCAGATAATGGAAACATGTCAAAATTTTACGTGAACTCGAACTCAGTACCAGCCTTAAGCTAGCAAAGAGTGCTCAAGAGTACATATCGAGTTCCGACTCGAAAATTGATGGCGATAACGAAAAGCAGTGCGAAATCGAAGAAGAGCTTTCTTCTTATATTCAACGCATTAGAGTCGCACGAGATTAGGTCCAACTAGTGATGAGTCTGCGTCCGTACGTGCGCATATGCGCCGAGGTAAACCACGCAAAGCATATGTTGCACCCAAACAACTTTTCGAACAGCCAGAAAAGTGGCATGCTCATTAAGCAACCTTTTGCTCAATTTTTGCTATGAGCTGTCCATACGTATAGTGATGATGAGATACGACTCATTTTTGGTTGAATTATTAGATAGAATTAACGGTGACCTGAAACCCTCCATTAAAGCCGAAGCTGCCCAAAAGGAATTTGAAGCGATCTGTGCCTACCACGACAAGGCGACGGCCATCTTGGCTCGTCTTGATCATCGATTGAAATCAACGCAATCCCTGCGCAATCGGGTTTCAAATCCTGTATTTCGCAGTAAAAATGAACGGCCTATCGTCCCTAGCTGCGCCAAATTACCCAAACTATCGTTAAAAGTGTTTAGTGGTGACTCCAAAGATTGGATATCGTTTTGGGAACACTTTCGGGCGGCTGTGCATGATAGACATGACATTAGCGGAGCGGATAAGTCATGTAACAGGTACAGCAGCTGAGTGTATTGCTAGATTCACTCCGACGCGTGCTAACTATGATGCTGCAGTTTAATTGCTTTTAGAGCAGTTTAGAAAAGAATAAGATTCAGTGCGATGGTACATTTCTTTAAAAAAAAAATCGCTCATTGCTTGTGGGTGACAGTCAGTGATATGAATGGGTTCCAAGCCCAAGATTCGAAAAAACTCAGAATGAAGTGTTGACTCAGGCTGCCTGCTCCGGTCGGTGAAAATGTATTGAAGAACTCAGAATAGTGCAATCAAGATGCACAGCAGAGCAGAAGCGTAAACATTGACAGTAATACTGGTCAAAGGCCAATAAATGTAACGGCCGATGAGGGTGAGACAATACTTACATATATTCCTGGGAGTGTGTCAATGGACCAACTATGTAGACCTGAATTATCTTGGAATGTTCGGAAATCGTAGGAAACGTCAAAACAGTTTTGCTCGCTTGTCTCATTACCTTGCATTTTTAGCAAATTGGATACTGTCGGGCCCAAGTTGCAATGTACCTGCTTATGAAGGCTAGAAGAATTCAAATGATATTGGTTTTCGTAAAGCACAAATACTAGGGTGAACTATGTTCTGTTCTAAGCAGAAACCTGGTTTTTCTACGTTAGAGGTGCATAAGGTAAGATAGTTGAGCTAGACACTTTGCAGTAAATATAAGCGTTGGTTGGTTACAAATATTGAGAGGAATTTCTCGAGAAAAAAGCAAGTAATTCCTCGAACACCCTCGTACGGGTCTAGGGATTGAGGCCGTTAGAGAGCTTCATAACAATCAATTTGAGGAGTATCATGAGTGATTAGTTCCACGACTCACTTTACCCCTGATTAATTCAAGTACCTATTCAGAGCTAGGTGAAATCAAAGCTTGGTGCGTGGTCCATCATCCAAACCTGGATTCGAACCCATTAGGCTACTCAAGCTCGGGAAACCCCCCCGAAAAAAAGATGAATAACCATAAGAATTCAGAAAAAAATTATATGCAGCACCAACTAAATAGTTTTCTCACAGATTTTTTTAATATTTTCTTACCTAATAATTTATAGGTTATAGATTATGGATGCCAGGTGACTTTTCCGACTATGATCTAGAACGCACATTGCCATACACACTTGTAGATAGAAGAATACAACGTGTACCTCAGCTTTTCGCTTGGCTAGCTGTTAAGCACGAGCTTAAGCCGCTTCAACTACAGTTACCGTTGCGCGTTATGTGGTGTGTTCTTTGTTTCGCCTTTTGTTTTTGCACTTTTGAAAATTTTTCATACATTTTTTGTGTTTTTCTATATATGAAAGAAAGAGACTGTACATAATGAATACCTCCACAGAATATGAGTTTTAAAATGAACGCTGAAACTGTGCATAATAACAGTTCTATTGAGGAAACTTCCATTGGGCACATAACATACTAAATACCTAATTGGTTGGTTTCGTAACACTTGTTTGGGTGTTTTTCAGTTGAAATAATACTATTTCGGGGAATCTTAAATCTCACGTGGGAGTTTTTTTTTTATCTGGCAGCACTGTTCAGCTGACCAGTCTTTAATTTTAAGACCATCTCCTCTGGAGGCGTTGAGTAATTGCTGTATCTGAGCTTTGTGAGGCAAGAAACGACAGTAGAAGTAGAAAATTTTCGAAAATCTTCTTCGGGTTTAAACCGTCTTGAAGAGTTTGGCAGTTTAAATTAACTTTACGCTAAAATTAACTTAAAGCAGTTTAACTTAACGCTTATGAGTGAGACCTCATAACGTAGGATTTTAATTTATGGTCTATGAGAGTGAGGTTTCTAGGTTGATAATGAGATGGCTGCTGGAATCACCGATGTGTATGCACTTGTACCTACAGGGAAATGTCGCTTTAATGGTTTGCTGGAATAGTTGAGTGATAGCTAGGCAATAAATTGCATTTTCACACCGTTTGGAAAAACATTGACTTAGTATTTCGCCAATTCAATACTAGCAATTGTCGCGATCTTGAACAACAGCTATAGAATTATGTATTACAAGTTAATTAGCAATTTATACAGGTTGCAACAAGTAAAAATAAGATAATACTCCAAAATAAAGAAAGAAGGTGGAATTATCTTGTATCATAGGTTTGGAACGGCACTTTTCAAGAATCATCAAACTGACATGCTCTGTGTAATATCGAAAGAATAGTTTTTTGTCTGTTTTTTCAATTTAGAATAATGCTTGTTCGATCGATCCACATAAGCAGCACTTATCACAAATTATAATAAAATTGTAATTCAATCCGGTAGCATTATTTAAATGGCGCCCAACGTGGGCGACCAGCCAGTGCGATAAATATTTATGATACATAATATTTTTGATTTCAGGATAACCAGAAAGAAGGTGACTGCAGCCGACGAAGATCATATAATCTACTCAGTTCTTATGTATGGTTTGAGTATTGTAATTCCAATTGCATCAGGTAATAGACAATAGCTGCGTTTTTTTTCATCCAGAGTGGAGGAGATATCCTGCATGCATAAAAACACGATCCAGAGCAGCATGCAAGTTTATTTCTATTAGACAGTTGTCATTTCAAAATGTGAACTGACATATAACCAACGCCGTTTTCAAATGTATGACTATTTATCGTGGTTGCCAGGGTGACAATGAAAATATTCCAGTTAATATGACTTTTCAAAATACTCCACTGAATTAACAAGTGTTCGTGCTCTGGATGTTCGATATCCTGCACTACTCTGGATGTAAAATAAAACGCACCTAGTATGAATGATTCAATCCGACTGATATAGATGTCATAATGAGCTAGAATATTCAAAAACGCAGCAGATTTAAGGTTAAGCATAATTTTGCCAGATATCTTGCTTATTATCATCAGCAACACAACTGCAACTGAACCCACATTTGAGCTTCTCTCAACAAATATCTTCACCGGTCCTGATCTGCAGCCGATGATTTTATATAAGTCGGATGAATCGAAACCTTCTGGAATTATTTAACCAGCCTCACGAAAGCAGTAACTTCGAACAGCGTTAATCTATCAGCTTACTGAAAATTATTTCGATTTGATAAGCAATGTAGCTGAAGGCCTCATAATCCTTAAACCATAAATTATAATTTGTGGAAAGAAACAGAAAGAAAGAAACGGTAGAATCGTGGTATCTCAGAATCGTCGCATCCAATTAAATTTGAATTTGAGCTGCAGCTTACATCAACTCTAGCGAGACCAATTGTCTAGAACAGGATACGTCTACAGCGCAGAACAACAACTTCACGACTATTGTCATCCCGCTTCTATAATAGGAAATTAATAGGTCACAAACTCATTGCAAACTTAAATACGAAAATACAATCCTTTGTACAAAATAAAAAAAAAGAGCTTCGTGAAGATGAAAAACATCACAACAAGCAACAAATTTGAAGGAAATAAACACAAAGATATTCTTAAAGACCGTAAAAAATTACTGTACGACCTTGTTTAAAGAATCGGAATAATTGACGACATCAACCGATATAGCAGCTATATTGCAGCAAAATCGGATTTATTACACCTTGCATCCTCACTTCGCATCGATTTTTTCGCCTCCTAAAACAGGACAACAAATCACGAGCGAAAAATATTTCGAAAGAAATAATTCGAAATAAATATTTCGATACAAAAGTATTTCAATACAATTAAAATTGAACCTTCACATCGATATTTAAAACTGTTTACAAGGTTACATACTTTTCTTTAGTGGGTGGGAGCAATTTGAATTAGGAATTCTGATTTTTACACAAGGACATAGTGCGTAACTTCAGATTTCAGGCCAATTAAGGTTGCTATTATAGGATTGCGAATTGATTTCCAGAGGAACATATTATACGATTTAGATAATAATCCAATCTCAACTACGTCGTATCATTATTATTCACTTTCAACAATCATCTACCATTTACAAATTTTGACATGACAAACACGAGTCAATACTTATATTTCTTAGCTCTTGCTATTTTCCACAAAACTTAGTTTTCTATTCCCTATTGAATACATTTTGTCCACTTAGTCTCCTTAGCTTGCACTTTGCAATTAAAGCATCCAGAGAACGATCTAATTATAAAGGAAGTCTCGCTAATTTTCACTTACCGACCCGGCTTCGTTATTCCTGCGCTTGTTTAATTTCCCTGATACTTCTTTGCTTGACTTTCGGTTTGCGGTTACTAGAAATTTGTTTGTTTGTCGGACTAATTTAATTTAATGTACGGTCGCTGCATGTTTGGCAGCCATAGAGCGGTGGAAGGACGAAAGGGCATTTCAGGACCGTTGATGATAGCGAATGAAGTCCTAGCTGTTATTGTTTCGAATAGCAGTTTTAATTACCGCAATGTGCACTTTCGAGGTGAATGTACCCTGTCGCTGGTTTTATAATCGTCATATTTCTATTGCTTTACCGCTCTGTTATGAACCTCATTTTCGAAGTGTAATTACATTTAGGTGAGAAGTTGACTTTTTTAATTAGGGGAAATGAAGTGAATTTGTTGAAATTCTATTACCGACTGTTTCGAGTGGTTCGTATAGTTAGCCATGAGATCATTTGAAGGAGCGGAGATGCATTTGCTGAAAGTTTTCTGAAACGCCTTTGGTTCATGAGGATGTTAAATCATGTAGTCCTAGTTTGAGCCGGAGTCGCTCACAGAGGTTAAACATAATTTATTGAATTTTATTCTATTAATTTTCCAGATACGAAAACGCACATGATACAACCAAAGGTTGTTTACATTTTGTTTCCCTTATTATTCCATTAAGCTCTTTGTCAGGACCAGTTTAGATTATTTCACACTGCATCAATTATCAAATACGTTTACTTGAATGGAATTAGTTATGAAGTGATATATGTATGGAAACATTACTGTGACGTCGTCAAAGTAGACATCGCAAGCTCTGGCAAATTGCATTTAAACCAGGGTTTAATACTGCTAAGCTTTTGCCAACTAAGCATTTATTAAATACAGTGGTGCATTTTGAGAGCATTCGAAACAAGGATGCTCCCGAATGCAAAAGCTGCCAAAGATTGAGTAATGCGCAACCTTCCGTACAGATGCGTTAAGTGTTTAGACAGTCATTCTCCAGGCAATTGTCTGAATAAAATCGACAATATAATTTCTTCCGCACCGACTCCATTGACAATCTGGGCTGAGGAGCCTGAATACTAGTGACAGGACAGTTTCATACAATATAAATATACGTTGACCGCAATATCACGGGCAATATGGAGGTCATACTAGTTAATATAGACTTTGGTCGAGGTGCCTATTATACAGCAAAATACTGCGACATTGTCTCAACGTTCATCGCAGACCCAACTCCTACAAATTCGATAGCAATCTCACCCTTAATACCACAGCCATAATCCCAAGAATAAATTTATTCCTCAAAAATCTACCTTTGACATTCCTCGGCAAATGTCTTGTTTATCTCACAATAGCACGATACTCTCACTTAAAAGCATGTTAGCCAAAGGATGTGATTTCCTTGAATGATTCACATACACTGCTTACACCACAAGGTAAGATGCTGTTATATGATAGGCTATACTCGAGACTCAGGCCTAACAATATGGACGTAATCTTTTCTCCACAGACGTAAAAAAGTAACTGTAACCTTACTTTTCCTGCCTGTCATCACAACCCTTTCCCACATTACCTTCACTCTAATTCGCTCCTAGTGTTGCTCCAAAAATGAACTTTTTGAGGGATTTTAGTGGGCTTTCCCCTCTGGATTAAACTCGTAAGTTAGGATAAGAATTTCACATATATAATATATACACTTTAACATTAGGCTTAGAGCATGGTTTAGTTATAAAACTGTTAGATCTAAGTTATAATAAGTTAGTACATTGAGTATACGCCAAATTTATAATTTAATTTAAGCCCTATAAATTGTTTGTTTCGAAATGTTTGTTTGGTCATAATTAAGCTTAGTGAAGAGCCACAAATAAATAATCAAAATTGAAATGAACTAACAAAGGATGTTAAAAAGTAAATTTCGTAAGTTAAATAAAACAAGAAAATACAATAAACAGCAACTAATAAAATACACAAAAGTAAATAAATACAATAATAAGTATCTAAAAAAAACATGAAAAGAGCAACAAAATATTTTATAAATTATTTTATAAATTTTATAAATCAACAGAGAACATGAAACACAGACACCAATAAAAAATAAAATATAACGCACAAGAAAAGTAAAAAAAACTCGTTTCGCGGCTGGGAAATTCATTTAAGCCTGCGACCAAGGAAAGGGGTTCTGTTCCAACAACACATCTACGAGTAACAAACACATTTTCAACAAAAGGTCCGAGTGAGAAAGTAGTAAGAGTCAGCTTGCGTAAAGTCGACTTTTGCTACTGCTTCTTTAGTACAGGGAAATTTAACATGGTGCTTCGGAAAAATTAGCGGAAAGCTTAGTATTGGTGTGCTGAACAAAATATCAAAAGTCCCCATCGATCGTTAGTTTTTATACGGGATCAAAGGCCACCAAAAGTGACCTGTCCTAATTATTTCAGTAACGGCCACGTTTACAGAAAAATAATGTATGACGAATTCGTAGCTTAGAAAATTTCCAACAAAAAAGATTCATAACTTTTTCTTGTAATCGTTTTTGAGATATATTGATCTAAACATTTGTAACTAACAGTATCCTCTTTCTCAACGGCAAGTAGATATTATCCGATTTTGATTCCGACTTGGAATGTTTCTGAGTCTGTTTTTCGATGTTTAAGAGGCCCATAAAAAAACATGTAAACATAAGTTTGTTTGCATGTGGAAAATCACAAACTCTGGACGAACCAGCCTGAATAGAGCCCAAAATGTGTCAATTGTGACGGGGAGCATCCTGCAAGGTATGGAGATCGCTGCTAATTATATTCTCCTTCTTCTTAATCTAACAAACACAAGCAACCCAACCGAAAACTGTGTTCCCATAGTAAAAATCTTCGATTTTCGTTAAATACTTAGTCTAAATTTTACAGTTTCTAGCCATCATGAAAAAGCAATTTCATACAATAATTAGTAAGATGATGACGAAAATGGTCTAGGGCAAGTTTCCTGCACAGGCTCTACAAACTCTAACTCTTTTTCCTTAAGCTAAATGGATCGACCCAGTTGTATATCTATCATTATAAGGCATACAAGTTCCATGCAACCTAAAAATAGTGAGCTAATGAAATTTTTGGGTGATTGCACTTAGCTTATAGAAACGACTGATTAACAGGCAGGGGAGAACGCCCATAGCCCACCATAATCTACAAATTCCGAACCTCAGGAGAATGGAAGCAGCGACCTTCAAATAGAAACGAGTTTCCTCAAATTCACTGTTATCTCCGTTTGTAGACACCCTAGTGCGCAAGATTATATAGAAGACCTTTGTGCGCTATTCGGCCATGAAGGACCTATCTTCTTAACAGGAACACAACGGACACAATCGCATGGGAAACAACCAATCGCAAGGAGTAATAACCAATTAAGAAGAGACTTTTATAATTTTACAGCCATATCTTACACATTAGCATGCCTCAAAAAATAAGTCAGAGTGGATATATGAATTGTTTTTTTTTTATTTTCTCCCTTAAACAAAGGGAAAAATAACAACCAACTGATAATTTTTCTCAGACGAAATATTTCATCCGTAGTGTTGATTCTGATATTTTTGCATACTTTAGAAAATATCCAACTATTTTGAAATGGAACCGAACAACCGAGCCTAGCCTGGAATAAATAGACCCTGAAAATCTGTTGCTTTTACCAATTAACTAAGACTCCATTTCCAAGAGAAGAATTCTTCAAAGGAAGATCTTGAATAGAAAAACATACCGAACAGACTGCGATACACGTCCTACAAATCAGAGTTTTAAGGAAACACCGCATTTTGACGCTTTGAGCCAAACATTTTGACCCAAAATGTTTGGCACACGGCGTCATAAAGAAAAATTTCCCCCATCCAAATTCTAAAACTACCGTGAGATTTGGCTGGATCTGCCTGGTAATATCTATCAAATAGTGTCAGATATTATAAACACTATTTTTCGCTCAATATTTAGAAGCTGAGTTCGGCAAAGATTGAACCGTGCCTCAAAACTGGGATCCTATTGGTCTCCTTTCCTCTATCGCCAAACTCGCGAAACACAAATTCTTTTCTCACCTAAAGGAGAAATTACTGATAAATAGACACATGTTCTTTTCTCACCTAAAAAGGGCAACACTAGCAACTAAGCAGTTCGGTTTCAACCAAATACATTCCACAGAGCTCTAGCTAGCTCATGTAGTCCAGTATATTAGGACAGGATTCAATTAAAGAAAATCGATAGGACTTGTCATGTTTGGCCTGCCAAGATAGCCAAACGCTGAGGACTTACATTTCACAACAAAATATAATTTATTCCACACACAGCTAGAAAAAGAAATACCATGAAAAACACCATCAACGCCCTCTATTCTCCTATCAGCTAAATCATACTAATGGGGCCTTTCTATACAAAAAAAAAATACTCTACGGCTATTCGGGCCAACCACCAAAAGCAACACGAAAAAAACTGCAGTCATGCCAAAATATCGCTATTTTCTCTTTCAAACAGCTTGAATGCAACAGAGTGTCTTGTATTGCCTATCACCAGCAAATCTGTACCTTGTTAATATCGTCGCTTAACGGTAGCAGTATATCCTACTGCTTCCGAAAATAGTGTCTGCAGTTTTTATGCTTAATCGGAAAAGTTCAATAGTTTCTACCTGGATGAGTGTTTTTTTTTAATTACCTTTCATTGACATATTTACTGTAAAATTTTCATATTCCTCACTTTTTAAGGAATTTAGTAAGTTTTAGAAGATCCGCAGTATGCTTTCATTATCCATTTATTTATAAGAGTGCTTTGAAATCAAATTCTGTGGCAGTTTTTTCCTTTTTTGAATCTTTGTAAACATTTTCAGGCTCTTAGCTTATTTTCGTTCGATTTGGAAGTTAGAAATTTCAGCTATATACACTCAGAAAAATATGTTTCATAAAATCAAAGAAAATATTTATTTGTTTACCATATGTGAAATCTTCCACAAATCAAATAAACTTTTATTTGATATCAGTAATTTGTATAAATATCATTGAAAAATTTCTTACATTCAACGGAATACAATTTTTGCTTTACCTTATTTCAAGTAAGTAATTTTCCTCAAATCTTGTAAATTACGTCTATGAATTTAGTAAATTATATCTACACCGCGAATATTTTTTTCTATGTCTCAACAACAATCATGCTTCAATATTCGACGAACAAATTGATAGTTTTTATGACTTCTATCAACATTTCTTCTACACAAATAAAGGGTCGATAGCTTAGCTCGCTAACGTGTCAATCCAAAGCAGCGATCTACCGCTCGTGGGTTTGAATTCCGCCGGGTTCATGGTTGACTTTGTTCGTCTTCAGTTATCCTAACTCCATTGATTAGGTGTCACATTATAGCTTAAATTGGCTACTAGGCATAAATAATACTAGCGCTTCAGAAAAAAAAATGTGGTACTTTAAAAAAAGGAAAAATTTGAAAAAAAAAATTTTCAGAGTTTTTGCGTGCCAACAACATGCGATGCTTTCAAAGCGGCCCCCCATCTAAGTAGCAAACGCGACCAGCACTGCTTAACTTCGTTGATCGTACGTGAACCGATTTATGGCAGATGCCAGATGTTCTTCAAACTATATCAAATTTTACTCAGGGCAAGTGTAATATCAGTGCTTGATATGAATAAATTCCTTTCTTTCGATTGAGTAAATATTTCTTTGAAACCATACCAAGTTTTGCTCAGGGCAAGTACAATATTTGTTCTTTGAAATGAAGAAAAAAATCTTTCTTTGGATTGAGTAAATATTTCTTTGGCGCAGAATCATTACCAATTTTCTTTGATAATGTGTTCATTTTTCTTCAAAAAATAGAAGTATTTTTCTCAGTGTATATTTTTCGATTTTTTTCATTGTGCTTTGAGCTAGTACTTTCAAAATACTAAACTTAAAAAATTAATAATATGCTCACTGATTAGTTTTTAGCTGCTAAATTTTCAACCTTTGGAAAAACAAATAAATAGTGCGCACTAAATCATACAACTATCATTCTTTTTCTTTCTCCGCACTTGAGCATCATTCTTTGATTTATCTTTCGGAGTCCTTAGTACAGCTTCCTAATAATATTCGTATCATGCATGCATTTAATTATGCACCCTGCCAACACTATTTTCATTTTGACCTCTGAATTGAAATTTGAATAACCATAGAATAGAAAATAGAAAGTCGATCAGAAATCATGCGAACATTCAATCAACCTAGTCAAATTATTCGAAATTATAGTTGCTCGTATTTCAGTGGCATCAAATAAAACCAATTTCCGCATAGCCTGCAATAGAAACTTTGCATATTTACACGGTGAAAAATAGCTTTCCGACAAACTGTGATATTGGACCTCCAGCCAAACGAGATTTTCCTAGCCCATCGAATAGAAAACTCAGTTTCGTACAATTACTTTCGTACTCGCCACTGCAATTTGTTCAGGGTTTGGAAAATTTAATTGAATTTGCTTGTTGAATCGAGTTCGAACACAATGCCATAGCACAAAATATTTTTAAAATAAAATATTTTTCTCAGTACCAGCGACATGTCTCACACATCGGTCATATTTGCGAATTTAAACTTTTTGGACACGTCTGATAAACTCCGATTGTTATTCTAGTGTCCGGATTTTTGTTACTGGTTTTCGAAGAAAATTCGTATTAGTCTCGTTTCACCGAAAATTCATATTCCTTTATAGATATACAAATATATATATATATATATATATATATATATATATATATATATATATATATATATATATATATATATATATATATATATATATATATATATATATATATATATATATATATATACATATATATATATAAATATATCTATAAACATATCAGCAAAAACATTAAGAGAGATAATGTCTAGAGGAGCCGGTCCGATTGAGCTGAAATTTTCAGAGAACAGATGTAGATGTATATAAGGACTACTGCAGTGATTAATTAATATTACCATATATTTTAACCCTTTCGCAGCGGTGGGCATTTTGGTGAATTTTCAGGTACCTCTATATTTCTATGCAGAGTACATTTTTGTTAGAAGCAAGTAATCGAAATAATAACGTATTCTGTTTTATTCCTCTTTATTATAAAAACTAGAAATTGTGAGCCCTACGTGGGCGCCAAATGCCTAAAAGTAGGCAGTCACCAAATTGCATTTATTTTCAGCGCTCGAAAATTCTATTCACGAGAACTCACGGCCGGATAATCCGATCAATATGAAATTTACAGGACATGTTGATATTAACTAGAACCAAGTCTGATTGAAGTAATTTTGAAATAACGATATCTTGAAGTATAGATATTGAAAAACCACTGAAAATAAACTGGCTTACTATAAGAAATTAAGTTGAAAAATCGGGATAGAGATGCCAGCTATGGAACTTTTTGTCACCTAAATCTTATAAATTTGCTCAGGAAAATAAAGCTTTTTATCCTATAACTTCCAAGCCAACCATGAAATCAAAACGAAATTCATGTAGTTATTGTTAACCAAAAGTTCGTAGGATTTTCGATGAAAGTCCCTGAAAGGGCTAGCTATGGTAATTTTTGTAATTATTTGGCATTTCTTTACTAAGCAATGTTGCCATTGAATTTTCAAATCAAAATGATCCTGCAATGACAATTAACAACAAATAAACAAAGAAATTCGAAAATTTGCGGGGTGGTAGACCTAAAATTCTTTTCACCCCTATAACTTCCAGCGCAGTCATTGAATCGAAACCAAATTCACAGGGTGCGTTTAACTTAATAGCCCAGTGAAATCCGACATAAAAAAGGCGAAACTTCGGAAAAATTAGGGAAAAGCTGAATTTTGGTGTGAACCTTGGTATGTACTGGCGTGTTGAACAAAATGTCAAAAGTCCCCATCGATCCGAGTGCTGCGTCGCTTTTTATACGGGGTCAGAGGTCACCAAAAGTTACCTTTCCTAAATATCTCAGTAACGGTTACGTCTTCAGAAAAACAATGTATGACGAATTTGTAGCTTAGCGAATTTCCAACAAAAAAGATTCTATAGCTTTTTATTGTAACCATAACCGTTTTTGAGATATATTGATCTAAACATTTGTTACTAACATTAAAAAAACATGTACACAAACTTATCTACCAGACTCCAGGGTAGGTGGAAAAGTGTACTCCGAAAAAACCGGGTATTTCGGGGTGGTTCGTTTGCGGGGGTGGGTAGGGTGTGGGAAGGGTGTGGATGTAGGGCTGGTCGTGCGATGTCAAGAATAGGCAATTAATAGGTTAAAAAGTGATCCTACCTTGTTTAACAGTGGGCAAAGAGTAGGCAACGAGCTCATTTCTGAAGATTTGGGATGGATGCTCAGGGATACCGTTTTATGGCAAAGGGGGAGGGGGGAACTTTTCGGAGCACACTTTTCCACCTACCCTGGAGTCTGGTAGATAAGTCTGTGTACATGTTTTTTTAATGCGCCTCTTAAATATAGAAAAACAAACTCACAAACATGCCAAGTCGTAATCAAAATCGGATAATATCAACATGCCGATGAGAATGAGGGTGCTGTTAGTAACAAATGTTTAGATCAATATATCTCAAAAATGGTTATGGTTACAGGAAAAAGCTTTATAATCTTTTTTGTTGGAAATTTGTTAAGCTACAAATTCGTCATACATTGTTTTTCTGAAGACGTAACCGTTACCTAGATATTTAGGAAAGGTCACTTTTGCTGACCTTTGACCCCGTATAAAAAGCGACGCAACACTCGGATCGATGGGGACTTTTGACATTTTGTTCAACACGCCAGTACCAAAGTTCACACCAAAATTCAGCTTTCCCCTAATTTTTCCGAAGCACCATGTTAGATTTCCCCGGACTATAACCCGAAGCAGATTTGATATAGTTTTGGCTATGCTGCTAAAAAAGGGTTTTCAGCCCCACACATTTTCGAAAATATTAAACCAACAGATGTTTCCATTATGGATTCATAAGTAAAGCATTTACAATAAAATTAGCAATCAATGTTTAAATTTTCCGAGTTTTTGAAATTTTTCGGATGGCAGCCCGACATAGTTTAATCGCTGAAACTTTCGATGCTATCATCGGATGAAAACGCAGTTCAAATGATAGGCTAATTTAAGCACGAGTTTGTTACGGTAGACTTATTGCTGTTAAGTTGGAGAAATGTTGCGAGCATTGAGCATGTTCATCATGTGTGTTATAGATGCTGCCAAGAAATGATTTTTCTTACTTTGAGTAAGATATAGTTTATATGATACTACAAAAAAGTGTATTACGTCTTTCCATATTTTTAAGTCACTCAAAGACAATTTCTTCAAAAATCAGTTTTTTACCAATTCCGATGCGCTAGACTTTTTACTAATATTCGAAGAACATTAGTTTTAAAATCGATCTGGCCAAAAATTCATATTTCTAAATATAAGGTAAAACACCATAATTTCGTCAGGTTAAGAAAAATTTCACTTAGCTCAGAGTGAAATGATATTTCTTTTAAATAAATTCAAGTGGCGGATACATAAAGTAGTTGAACGAAGCGTTGTTTTTGCAAATCTCATATTCAAAGGACTCGATTTGGTCATTTTTTTTTAAATTAGTTTCAAACTTATTTTTGTACCCAATTTCGTCAGGGCAATTATTCATACTTTTTAACTTCGTCATGTCATGTACCTAACTTCGTCATGTCATGTAATACAAAAACAAATACATTCTTTAGACAAAAATACTGAAAAATTCGAATTCACAAATAATTTACGGCAACAAAATCACCTTTATTTACTTCGCACCCTTTTTGTTTTCTTTATCCTTGCTTTTTCTTACTCTTTTGGTTTCCTTTTCTTCTTTCTCTCTGTCTACTTTAAGCTGATAATTTAAAAACTCTTCAGCAGTAGTAACGCTTGGTGTAATTTTACGTTTACCTCTTGTTGCTTCCGTGGTTTCTACTTCAGGCCAAAATAGAGCTTTTTTTAAAAGAAGTGGGGTAATACTGAGAATGGACGACAACTGTGGAGGCCTCTTTTATGTCTGTAGTTTCATTTTGGGATATTTTAGATTTTTGGGATATTTCAGACGTTTCTTCCATATTATATTCTGGGGTTTTTTCTGTTTGGTCTGCTGATATATTATCTGTTAAAATTTGGTTTTTAGGATGTACATTACCTTTTGGTGTGGACGCGATTAATAAACCATCGAGTTGTGCGTCGAATTCTAAAATATTTGAATTGTTCCACACCGCTTCGTCTATATTTGCTTCGTCTATATATTTCATGATGCGTTAACCTGTCGAACACGTCTAAATGGGTTGCATTTTCACAGGTAATTTTTTCGTTGACAGATTTCCACAAATAGAAAAGACTTTCATCTTTTTCGCATCTCAGCCACGCATACTCTGAATTCGCTCTAAAAATTTCAACCTTCACATTTCCTATTTCTTTTTCTTGAGTGGATAAAAAAGAGTTGTAATCGACAACACGTCTATCATCAGCGAGGTCGTCAGCAAAAACCTCGTTACAAATAATATCTTTATTCGCTTCAGGCAAAGCACTGATGTTCTTATTCGTGAGAAGTTTGTCGTATGCAACCGCGTAAGGATTAAATGGATACAAGCCACATTTGTTGAAAGCATTTTTAATTGTTTCTGACTTTCCTGCTTCCTTTAGGCAAGAGTCTACCAGACGTTCAATTTCATTATAAAATTTTTAGGGATCCTTATATATGGCAATAGAGTAAGAGGAGGCATAAGCTTTCCACTGACTGCGGCCCCTACAAACACTGTAATGCATTCTTTTCCGTCGTTGGCCGTGCGATTATAAGTATGGACTGAACCTTTGCGAACTAGGACTCTCTTGTCTTTGGGACACAAAAACAATCCTGTTTCATCGCAGTTGAATATTCGATTAAGTTCATTTAAAATTTAAATAAAATTTAAAATAGGTTGATATTTTGGTAAACCAATTTCTAATAGATTCTTCCGTAATCCTGGACCTTCCAGTTGTCAAATTTTGAGACATACTCAAGAAAATCTCCGGATTTAGTTTTAAAAATCGTTTGTACCAATTTATACCGGGGACACCGTTTTTGAATTTGTTCTCTCTTTTTACTTCTTTCGCCAATTTTGACACTATGAATTAATTGCGTTTTTCTTTTCGGAAAATCTAGATTCGCGCCTTCAAGAATCTATTTGAAAAGAGTCTGCTCTACTGCTTGGGTAAGAGTTTTAGACTCTCCAACATATTTTGAATGCTTTTTTAATTACTTGTCTTGAAGCGTCGTTCTCGGAATACCAAATCTTTTGGCAACATCTCTGGTAGACTGCCCGTCTTCAATTGCCTTTAGCGAAGAAGAAGTCATATCTATATCTGTAACAGAACTATAATGCTCTTCTTAATTCGCAAAGCTCGATGCATTTGATACACTTAGAATAAGGTTAATTTTTGATCTCAAGTCATTTAAGTTCCTTTAACTTTGCACGTCGATTATGTGACGAATTTAAGAAAAAATACATTTGAGAGAATTGAAAATCGTCATGCAGGATTACGGAATTTTTCTCAACATATTTTTTTTTTGGCATAGTATCAAACTAAATCTTAATGGTAATAATACTTTGTTGCGCCAGAAAACACACGATTTAAAATAGATTTATTATCTTAAATCGTGACATTCTTCATCCTTACCTCTTCCCGAAATGGGTAAAAATATTATGCAAATTTAACTAATATATAATAATAATTGACAGGACGAAATTATGTAATAGGTTTAAATACTCTATTGACATTGACTATCCATTATAATTTAGCAAAATTCTTCAGACAAAACGACGTTCTAAGAACTAAATTTCGTCACTATGACGAAATTACCTACATTGCTGTTAACGCGCCATTGGTAAATTCGTCATGCCTTTTTCTTAGTAATTTATTGGTGAAATATAAATTTTTTTTATTGATTTCGTGACTAACGATGCGCTAACTCTTACCCTTGTATGAAAAAAAACCTATAGCTTACCAACCTTGGCTCTGACACCCTTAACAATGTTCACGCTCGCACTACACAAAACACTAACACGCAATGAGCTAACTACGAGACGCAGCAGTGACGCATGCTTCTAAGCGAACTTTTACATAATTTGGAGCCAATACGACGTTTATATTAGGTGCGTTTTTTTGCAACCTAGCAGAGCAGGTTAACGTAGGGTTGCAAGAAAACGATCCAGAGCAGAAAATCGCAGTGTTCGAAAATGTATTTGCATTTGCTGAGATTTTGCTTAGATTGGTTGTTAAATTAGAATAATCCATAGAAAAAACCTGAATGAAATCTTATATAGATTTTAATCGAAATCAGACATGAAACTTGCATATGAAACAATCTACAATGTAATGTGCATCGAAACACTCAAAACCAGAGCACACTACAAAATTTGATGTAAAATAATTGAAAATGGCAGAGTGCTATGCAAATTCATTCAATTCAAACTGCCGATTTCAGCAGTGATACGAACCGTTTAGAACACTCTTACTGTTATCAGCACACTCTACATGTAAACCCATAAACTACTACTGCTTAACATCTTTTGATTCAGTGACGCCACAAGTGCAGGATTTTTGTTGTTATATTCAATATGCTTAACAAAATTTGATCTGCTCGGGTGTGCAAAAAAACGCACCTATTAATTTAATACAATTAAATATTAAACCCTTTTATGTCAAATGATAAAAAATTAGCATGAGCATTCGAATTTTCTTATTTTATTTGAAAATGTAAAATGTGACGAAATTAAGTACCCTGACGAAATTATGGTGTTTTACCTTATTTGTATATATCATCAAAAAAATTCAGCGGCTATTTCTCGGGAACGCACCATCCGATTGAGCTAAAACTTCCAGTGTATATGCCGCAGGCGGCCATTTTAGTGATATTTTTAATACACCAATAATTCCGTCCACAAATAATTTTTGCAAAAATGAAGTTAGCAAAATGAATTTTGAACGTGTTCTAAATGTAAATCAGATCCTGTTTTGGAATTTTTGGACCCCATGTGTGTGCTCGGTGCCTAAAAAAAAGATCGGGAAAATTTGAAAATTTTGAAATTGCGATAGCTTTTGACAGAGCTATCAAATCATTGGTATTATTTAGTTGTAAATTGTAGTTACATAAAATAATGAGCATGTTGGCAACCCTGTCGCTAGGGCAGGCGCTGAAAGTGAAAACTTTCAAATCATCGACTCTTCTGATCAATTGTCGCTTTTTGGAAAAAAAAACCACTGTTATATAAATCTTATGCTTTGTCTACATAGCCAAAGTAAAACATTTGAAATTTTACAACGGGAAAGAACGGTAGCCCTTCCTCAATTTACGTATATTTTTAGCTTCAAAAACTTCTATTCACAGGAACTTACGACCCCGCAAATCAGATACAGTTGAAATTCGCAGAATATATTGGTCTTAAGTAGGACGAGGTCTGATAGAAGTGATTTGGAAATGCAGACAATTCTGTGCCAGTGGTGTCATCTTGAACAATCACTAAGAAAAATAACTGCTATTAGCCCTATAAATTCTGATTCAGGCATTCGATTTTGGCGCAGTTCACACAGTAGCTTAGTCTTACTCTAAACCACGTTTGGTAGAAATTTGTTTGAACATTTCTGTTTGAGCTGCCACAATGGTAATTTTGGTTTGTTAAATTTTGAAAATTCGCTGAGGAAAATAAAGCTATTTGCCATATAGCTTCCAGTACAGTCATGGAATTATAACGAAATCCAAATGGCAAATTAAACTTATTGTAGGCAATACTCAATAGAAATTTAGTTGGTAAACAATGATAGGGTTGCCAGATATGGTTGTTTTTGTATTTTTTGGCGAATCTTTAGTAAGTGATTTTATCATAGAATTTTCAAATCGTAGTGAACTTATAGTGAAAATAAACACCAAATATTAAGATCTAGAAAATTTGAAAACTTTTACGAATGGTATCCTTAAATTTCTTTGTATCCTTATAGCTTCCAATGCAGTGATCGGATCAATACGAAATTCGCAGAGCAGGTTGACTTCAACGTGAGGTAGATACGACATATTTTTCGCTTAGGTGCTAGTAAAGGGCTGCCAGCATGAGGCGCTTTTGTTATTTTCGTACTAATAAATGCTTGCATTAAGTATTTCCATCGCAAACATTTGCAATGAAAATAAGTAAACAATGTTTAAATTTTCTAAGATCTGCACATTTTTCGGATGGCAGCCCCAAACACCTTTCTATCGCTTTAATTTTGGATGAAGTCAGCGAAATTAAAATAAGCTTAGATTCTATTATTACTTAGGGTGTATTAGTCTTAAGTAGGAAAAGTAGCTAATGCGCTAGGGTTTTTTTTTTAAATTGAAATTTGACTTGTTAGTATTTGATTGGCTTTTCTATCAAGGTATTATGAAATATGATGCAAACAGTTCTCCAAAAAAAAATTTATATGGCAGCTCACGAACGGTGCTAAGGATTTAGAGTGCATAGAGAAAGTGACTGTTACTACTCCTGTAAAATATTTCTTGACATTTCTTATTTCTTTCCATTCTATTGTTACGGCAGCGAGGTGAATGAAGCAAAAAACTAATTAATCCAATTGCATTTCTAAGAAAGAGTTTCCTTATTTTCAAAACAACTTTTCTTGAAAACATTATTTTTAACAACCAGTAATCACGCGACTGACTGACTTCTGAGCTGTCGAATAGTCTTGAGTAGCCAGACGAACAATAGCTGTCTACGATACGAGTATGATTAAATCCCATTAAATACCGACTAGACAACAAGCGTATATGTCATTATTAGGTTTGATGACAGCATGGCTTTATTGCTATCGCCTTTCACCTTCTCGCATGATCACATAATCATTTCCACCTCACATAAATTATTACATTCCTTTCAAAGCTTTACCGACAAAAAGTCACTCCCACATTTTTCCGGCAAAAGGGCGAATCACACCATAAATTTTTTTACAAATTTCGAGGTGGCGAGTGCCTTTATGCACTGGATTTAATTTTAATCAAGTAATGCATACTTCTGACCGAAATCTATTCCGATCCGAGGCAACTCGCTCCCATAAAGGAGCTGTTTCGTTCGTTTACATTGCTCAACCCCTTCTGCATGGCGAAACGGTAGACGAAGACTGCTATTACATCCTATTTGGAGCGACATACAATACTACTTTCCGCGAAGCTTGAGAAAAAATCTCATCCGCCCAGAGTGCGGCCTTTTATTGTTTTTTATATCCTGCCCAGGGAAATTTATGCTACTTCCTCTATGACACCCTCGAGTCCGTTTGCAGAATGTTGGCCGCTGAATCTCGAGCTGCTCAATAGGACAAAGCATTGCGAAATAGTGCACAGGATTGTATTGCATGCAAACGAAGCTTGAAATAGAGCATAGACAAGAGCATTCGGTTTAGAACTGAAATACACGGATAATGGAGTGTTGCAGCACCTGGCAGCGCAGCACAGCTACATAAGTTGATTATGTTTGAATATGGTGCATTGTTTCTCTTAGTTCTGGTATTTGCTCATACTCGAGCATGAATAACTAATGCAGTAGATCGGAATGTGGTTCAGCATGTCTACAAAGCTTTCACATTGTCCATTTTGCCCTACATTCAACTACAGGATACATATTCTTCTCGGACTGATTGCGAGTTAGTGTATAGCGCAACAAGTACGGTACCTTAGTGGTGTTTTATTGAGATGAAATTGTCATTGTTCTCGCAATGCCCACACGAAGTATCCTTTATATCACTTACTGGAGCAATAAACAGGTTTTTACTTAGTTTAGGATTGTAGTTCCTTGGACACAATAGTTTTGATTAGAGTGTTATGCAATTATGTGCTTTCGTGATATGTCCAGCTACTTTTGAAACACAAAGGATCCTCCAACTCTACTGCTATGTTCAATAAGAAAGAGAGTTGAGGACTGTTTAACGGCGTTATTTGGAAAATTGTATAAATATCGGTTTGTGTATTTTTCCTTTGAAATTATTTGTGAACGGTACATGAATATTAATCAATAAACATTGAATATAAGGATATAAAATTTTTGTTATTAAATCACCGTTTATCGTGAACGCGACATCCGATTGATTTGAAACTTTTTAGGATACATTGGTGTATATATGGGACAGATCCAGATTTTACCTAATGTTAATTATCATTAAACTTTTGAAGCCAGATATTTTAAGTGCCCTTATAGTTCTATCAATAAATAAATCTTCAAACAATGAATTTCGAACGCCTTTAAAACTTGTATACGATGTTTTGGAAAATGTTTGACCATATGTGTGCGCTAGGTGCCTGCTAGGAGTGGTGGAAAATTAGATTCAAAGAATCCATCGGTGTATTATTATATTAACTATCTAATTTATTTAATATGAGCGATATCGAATTCCATAGAAGTATCTAAAAGTAACATGTGTAATACATTTGAAATACATATCTCAATATCAATAGTATCTAAATCTTTGTTTTAACATAAAATTCCTATGTCCTTATTAAAAAAAACTCTATACATAAGGAAAAAAATTTCATTTAAGATTTAAAGCACATGAGCCGGGATTCTTGAGTAGCATAGTGGTTAGAGCACCGACGTTAAACAAAGAGCTACGGTTTAACCTACCCCTGAATTGGTATCTGAGATAAATCAGGGGGTAAAGTGAAACACAATCGCATGCATTGATTGTGAATGAAGTGTCAGAGTGGCAAAGTTAAATCAAACACCAGAATATAAAATAACACTATTTTTTCCCCTTAGTGTAGATGACAAAAAAAAAATCTGCTTACCAGATCCCCGGGTGACCTATCACCACGGGGTATGTGAGGTTTGACTCACTAAAAAAAGGACCATCTACAAGCCCACGAAGTTCTGAGTCAGGACCCGCCTAAGCACTGCTTCCACCCAGTCGTGCTGACTCACCCATCGGTAACCACGGACTTCAGAAACTACCACAGCTCATGGGTCGGTAAGGCAACCCTCCTCCCGCTTTATGCGCAGCACTTTTTCAACATATGTATGTTGAGACCACGCGCCAGTTCTCTTCGTTTCGCAGCATTGCATCCACGATCGTTTCAGGCGTTGCCAGGCCAATCGTGGACTCAATGGTGCGCCTCAAACTTACGAAGCGACTGCACTTAAAGAATGTGTGCTGAGCATCATCGAGCTCAGTCACACAATACCGGCAGTAAGTAACTGTGCCTTGTCAAGTATTGACAAAGGTAAAAGTTTACCTCTCCGTGGATCCGGTTAAGCCAAGGCTCAATGAGACCAATCAGCTTAGCCGTCCAGCGTCCTTTAGTACTTTCGCTCCAACGTTGTTGCCAAAGTTGGAGGGTAAGCATACGCGCGTGCGTCAGAGCCTCAGTTATGCCCAGCTCTGAGCGAAAGAGGTACCCTTCTTTGCGTTCTCGCGCTAGTAGGTCGATCGGGATTACTCCCGATACCACCATCACAGCCTCTTCTGAGACCGTGCGGTAGCTACAAGCGATACGCAGGGCACCCCTGCGCTGGACACCGGCAATGCGCTTTCGGAACTTCTCAGTTCGTAGCGCATCTCCCCAGATTTCGGCTCCATATAGCAAGATGGAATCGGTCGTTACCATCAGTAGCCTCCGGCGCGTCTCACTGCGTCCACCGACGTTGGCCATTAGCCTACTCAGCGAAGTGACGACTACAAGAGCCCTGTCACATGCCCTGCGGATATGATCCCAATACGTCAGCTTGGTGGCCAGGGTCACTCCCAGATACTTGACCGACTTGCTGGTCTGGACCTCAACGGAGCCAACTGTCATGGGTATGACAGTTGGTATCCTCCGCTTCGTCAGTATGACAATCTCTGTTTTAGAGACTGCCAGCTGAAGGCCGTGTTCGGTCATCCACCGACCCACCCTCCTCATGACTTGGTTAAGTCTGAGTAGAGCGAATTCCGCAGATCTGGAAGTGATAACCGCCGCGACGTCATCAGCATAACCTACCAGAAACACATCCGCAGGCATTTCCAGGTGCAGCAGATCATCGTAGATCTCCTAAGATCGACCCCTGTGCCGCACCTGAGGTAACAGGTATCCTTTTGACTCCTTCGTCAGTGTCATAAAGCAACCAGCGGTCCCTGAGGTAGTCCCGCATCATGGCTAGCAAGTAGCTTGGGATACGGAACGTCTGCTAAAGGGCCCGGAGGATGTCCGTCCACCTCGCCGAGTTGAAAGCGTTTTGTACGTCCAGTGTTACCAGCAGGACTACCGGTCTGGCTTGATGGCATTCCTCTTCCGCTCTTGCTACAGCCCCAACAACCTCTGAGATGTCATCGATTGTTGAATGTCCTTTTCGGAAGCCGTGCTGCCTGCAAGAAAGATCACCAGCATATCTCGTTGCTGACAGCAATCGTGGCTTGAGCAACCCTTCGAGAAGTTTCCCCGCAGTGTCCAGCATGCACAGTGGGCGGTATGCTGATGGACCACCCAGATTACCCTTCCCCTTGTACACAAGTACCAGTCGAGCTACTTTCCACCGCGACGGGAAGACCCCGGCGACTTAACATGAATTATACAGATCCAATAATAGACGCGGTTGGACCTCCGTCACGACTTTAAGCGCCTCGACCGGCACCATATCAGGCCCCGGAGCCTTCCGGTTCTTCATCCTGGACACTGCACTGTTCAGCTCCTCGTTCGTGAAGGGAGGCACATCCGCCTGGTTCACGATGATGGGATCATCAGTCCTTGGCGGATGCACTGGGAACAGCGAACCAACGATACGCTCCATGGATATCGCATCCATGAGAGCGCCAGGCCGCATGCAGCCAAGTCTGCGAGTGACCAATTTGTAGCCATCTCCCTACGGGTCTGAGTTGACCTCCTCACAAAGAGCCAGCCATTTGGCACGTTTGCTCTTGTGATGGCCTTGGTCAGCTCCCTCTTTGCCGCAATGTGGGCAGCAGATAGCTCAGCCACACCCGGCCTATTCCTGGCTCGCTGTGCCCTGTGCCTGCACGCCAAAGCGATGCGTCGCAGTTCGACGATTTTATCGTTCCACCAGTACGCATGTTGCCTCCCACGAAAGGGTTTCCGTTTGGGCATTGAAGCCTCACATGCCCTGCGAATCCACCCCATGGTTCTGTCACCAGCGGCCTCTGCTGCTGCACGAGTCACTGGGGACCCAGATGTTAGAGGCTCCCCTTCCCAGCTCGAAACGAGCGATGCGGTCATCGCGTCTCTGCGAAGTTTAGCGGCGTTCCAGCCTAGCCACTTGCAGGGAGAGCGGTGGTGTCTTTGTCTGCTCTCAGCGATTTGTAAGGTGATGTAATTATGATCACTCGCAGTGTAGTCCTCCATCACCATCCAATCGCTGACGTGTGCCGCAAGCCTCTCCGATGCCATGGTGACATCGGGAATAGATTCGCCAAATCCGGGCCTTCGGAATGTTGGTGTTGAACCCGTATTCAACACCAACAAACCCAACCTCGATGCCATCTCGACTATGCGCCGCCCGCAAGTATTTTCGGTAGGCATGCCCCACGCCAACGCCCTTGCGTTGAAGTCACCCCCTACGATGACGTTGCCGGTGATGCCACGGAGAGAGTCCTCCAGTGAGCTGAGTTTGTCTCCGAATTCCTGCATTGAGTCATTCGGGGACAAGTAGCAGCTCACAAAGGAGATATCTCCATATGTCACCCACACGTGACCGTTGCCTGAGCCGTGACCGTTGCCTGAGCCGTGACCGTTGTCTGACCCACGACCGCCGATGCGGGCCCTCTGCCCGTCAGCGATCCAAATCGCCACGTACCCCGTGGCATCTGCCAGCCAAACGGATGAGTTCCTCTCCCTATAAGGCTCGCTGATCAGTATGATCTGAGGCCTATGCTCGCAGACTAGTTGCGTGAGGAGGTCGTCTGCAGCTCTACAGCCCTGCAGGTTGCCTCTCATATCCTTCCCTGCTTTTTCTTGGCATCAAGTGCGTCCTTGAAAGCCCGACAAGCACTCGATCCCATTATATGCTTGGCGCCATTCGCGCCATGTTTCTCAGTGCATAATATACACTGAGCGGCTCAGGCTCAGTCTGAGCCTGAGCAGAGCAGTCTGCTGTTCGGTAGCCAACCTGTCCACATTTCCAGCAGCTGGCACTCCGGTCCGGACCCTTACAGCTACGTCCTGTGTGGTCGTAGCCTAAGCACCGGTAGCAGCGTGTCACCTCAGCCCACCTTCGTACTCGGGCGCTAATCATTCCTACGCGGACTCGACCAGACTTGAGGATTTTGGATGCTGGTGCCTCATCCAGCTCCACCACAGCTCTCCTTTGTTCCTTTGTGTTAGGGGGGAAGTCCGTGGTTTTCACCTCGCCGGCTCCTTCCTCTCCAGCCTCGCGTTTGATGGCGGATGTCACCTCCTCGCTGACTGTGAGGCAATCGAGGTCGAGAAGCTCGATCTTGACTCTGGGAGTTACAAGCTTCACGTCCCGTTGGCCATCTACGGCAGCCCGGATCGAGTTCTGCAATTTTGTGCGGTCATCGCAGCGCGCGATTTCCAAAAGAACCTCCCCTTCTACTGTCTTTCTGATACGCCTTACTAGCGTACCAGTTTCATCTGGGGAAAAACCATTTGTATGATTGAACGGTACAGAATTGCACACAGTCAATTAGATTTTACCAGTGATCGGAAAAATCTATTGATTTATATTTATCAGCAGTCTATTGATTTCAATTTGGTGTATTGTGGTGAGAAAATCTCTTCATCTGACTATAAAAAAACTCACTGTTTTGACTGCCACAGTAAAATTTCGATGACAATTTCGCATCTCGTCGCGTCTACATGAACGCGATTCAATGAAGCTATGCTCGGCTCGACGCTCCGTCTTGTCCGTACCCTTAGTTACGATACAGTCGATTGTCTTTTAACGCATAATCAGTTTGCAAATACGAAATTCGATCAGAACATTTCTTTCATAAGGCTTCCATAATTCCTAATAGTCGTTTGTCTTGTTTTTGCATAGTTACTATCCAGTCTTCGATCTCAATACGGATCGTTGAAATATTGTCCGAAATATCAGTTGGAGATTTAGGATCTTCTTATGGCGCAACAATGGTTTTGACATGGATTCGACAACAACTCGTGTGAAGGGTAAGAATCCTCCGACTCACTGCAACACCGACTGTAGAAGAAAACTGGCTTTAGCTCACCAGGTGGTTCTTCTTCTGACAGGACCCCGACCAGGTCCTTAGAGCTCGAATCTGTCTGGACTTCGTGACGCTTTTCATGATCATGTATACACAACAGTGGTTCGCTGCAAAATTTTCCCTTAAGAGGGTTGAAAGTAGCGTTCGGTGTCAAGCTCCAAATGAGAGGAACATCCTTCTTCAGCATAACTGATATTGGCTGTGCTATTTCAGCAAAATTCTCTATGTATATTCGGAAAAATTCCGCCAGTCCAAGAATTGTCGAACTTCTGTTACGTTTTCTGGTGCAGAGAAGCTTTTGATAGCTGCTACTTTTAATTTTCCTGGTGAAATGCTGCTGGCATAATCTGATGTCCCGGAAAACTGATTCAAACCTTTAGGATGACCTGCAGTACCAATTCTAGTTTTTGAAGCCCTTCATTAAAATTATTGCTTCGCATCAGCAAATCGTCAAATAATACCATTAAATTACCCAGTGGTAGCATGCGCGTAACCTTTGACATTGCTTCCTGGAAAATCGTTGGTCCATATACTACTCTAAATGGCATCTGCAAGAACTCGAAGTGTCCACCGTGCGTTATGAGGACAGTACACTTTCTTAATTTTGGTGCAACCTAAATCTGATAGTACGCTGACATTAGAAGAATTCAGAGCCTGTGAATTCGACTTCTTGACAAGAGCTACAGCAGATTCATATGGAGATTCACTAGGCTGAATGATAACAGCTCTTCACCGATTTTAATTACGATAGGCCTTTTGGCGAATGCGATTCGATGCGGCCTATGATAAATCGACTTGTCCGACGTAAGCTCAATTTTCAATTACCCAGGAGCACATTTTCCAATTCCAGATAATGCATCAGAAAAATAATCACGGAATCTGTCGCCTAGTTGTTGCTGTTCTTTTGTACTGAAAATATCGTCTGCTTTAAGCTGTAAACACATAACAGCGGCGTTGCGGCAGCGGCGCCACAGGGGGAGGCGTGCGTGCCGCAGTTGAATTTGGTGAATCACAATGCAGCGACAATGTCACTGTCAATGCAGCCAAGGCACCAACCAAATTTATTTTTTTTCTTTTGTATTGGTAAATCCTGTTTTACGAGCACTAGGTTGGCTTATCACAATACACATCAGCCATCGCTTGTCTATTCCACCAGACCATTCAACCTAATTCAAACAGAGTTAATTCAACCTAGTGGTGATGCCAACCTATGGTAGGTATTACCGCTATAAACTCGGCCGCAGCCATTGTGCGCGTTACCATATAAAACAGTGCATTCTAATTTTTTGACAGCACTTTGCCGCAGCCCACTGCGTTTGCCGCAGTGGAAAACGCTGTATTGTGATTAACCTATTAAACTCGTTTTCAATCTGGCAAATTTCATCTCCAATTATAAGCCGTAACTTATGCGTCTTTAAATTGTCAGCTCTCAGTAACACAGCTGATGACAACATGATATCATCGACTGTATTAAACGTGTATTGAAATTTCCGCCCATGGAACTCGAACTCACATATAATTTTCTCCGAGCAGTTATATGTGCCTCCTCCGAATCCCGAAAGTTTTAAAATATTCATCAGTATATAGCCCTTTTTAGACATGAGTCCATGCGTCCAGTTTTTTGAAGGCGGGGCTAAGGCGATAAGTGGACGGATTTTACACGCTTAGAATGATGTTTTTTTTTGCTCCGTACAAATATATTGGTGACAGAAAATTGTATATATTTATCCATATGACTATATATACCTACATATATATGTTATGTTTATGTCTAGATATTCATATGCATTCAATTTTTTTCGTAATAGTCATGTATGCAAGGATGCAAAAAAAAATATTATCCACATCATCATATAATAAAATAATCATCCACAAAACCCGAAACGATTGATTTGAAAACTGTACAGCCTTTCACGAATAAAAGGCGTTTAATGTCCGTGAAGCCAGTATTTGAACTGTTTTTTTTAGCACGAAAAAACTGGCCAAGTGCGAATCCTGAAGTACGCCAGATACTGAAGTAATTGATACCCATATGTGACCATCGAAATTAACTTTGAGAGATTTTTCGTGAATATAATCAGGAAATTTTTCCCGCTATGATAATGCCAAAGGGGATTGCCAGTTGAAGCAAATGCTTAGCTATGGCATTAGAAACACATACGGAAGAAACCGATTTCAATTATTATTTACGTACCACACTTTTTATTTATTTTCTGAAGTGTTAGTGCTATACCCAGTCACCGGCTCTTTAAACAGCACAAGAGGAACAAATACAGTTATGACCATATGGCGAGATTCAAACCCGCGGACGGTAGATCGCTGCTTCGGAATGGCACCTTAATTTTATCAACTGCGTTTGTTGAAATCAATATAGATTTATTTATTGATTGATTAAAACTTCCTTTTCGTTAGAGGAGTACCATTTTCATCCGCTCGTTTTCAGGAGACCATTGCTTTTCAAGTGACTATGAGGTGACTATTTTGATTGATTTTCGAAAAAAAATGTTTCCTCTTTCTTCATTTATATGTATGTATATCAGCAAAAATATTAAGGAAGATAATTATGGAAGATCATTTTTGGAGTGCGTGATCCGATTGTGCTGAAATTTTCAGAAGACATATCTGTTAGAAGGACTAGTGCAATGACTAATTAAAATCAAGATATTTTCCCTTTGGCGGCGGAGGGCATTTTAGTTAATTTTCAGATACCCCAATATTTTCGTGCAGAGTACATTTTTGTTAAAAACAAGTAATGGAAATAAAAACTTAGTATACTTTATGCTATTCCTTCATAAAAAATTGGGAAGTATGAGCCCTATGTGAGCACTGAGTGCCTAAAAGTAGGCAAGGACTTTTTTTCAAATTTCGATATGTCATAACTTTTGACATAAACATTGAATCATCGTGAAATTTGCAGAGCATATTGATGTTGACTAAGGCTATGAGGTACAAAAGTTTTCAAGACAGTGCAAGTAACCCTGTAGCTACGGCAGGAACGTGAAAAATTGCTTCAAATCATCGACCCTCTTGAAAATTTTTTGCTTTTTGAACAAAGATTCCCATTATGTCAATTTAAAACTATTTCAACTTAAAAATTTCAATATTCCTAGTTGGAAAAGAACGGCAACCCATCATCAAACTACCTCTACTTTCCGCACTCGAAACTTTTGTTCACGAAAACTAACGGCCGGATAATCCGATCATTATAAAATTTACAGAACTTGTTAGTATCAACTAGAGCCAGGTCTGATAAAAGTAATTTTGAAGTACGGGCAACACTGCGTTAGTAGAAAAATCACGGGGGAAAAATACTTTTTGCCCTATAAATTCTGATTCAGTAACAAGATTTGGACGAAATTCACACAGTTGCTGAGCCTCACTCTAAGTTATATTTAGCAGAAACTTAATTGAAAAATTAGGTTGGAACTGCCAGCTATAGTGGTTTGTGTATCTTGAATTTCGGAATTTCACGCAGCAAAATATACCTTTTTGCCCTATAAATTCCGATACAGTCATCCCTATAACTTCCAGTGTAGTCATTCAATCGAAAAGAAATTCACAGAGTGGGTGTAACTTAGCGTGGAACAGATTTCATATTTTTTTGACTGTGATGCTAACACAGGGTTGCCAGCACCAGACACTGTTGTAACTATTGCACCGACAGATATTTCCATTTTATGTTCATAGAGAAAAAATTGACAATAAAAATAAGATTTCAATATTTAAATTTTCCGATTTTTGATAATTTTTCGAATGGCAACCCCAAACATCCTTTAACCCCCGAAACTTTGGATGAAAACCTCAGATTAAAACGAAATTCAAAAGATAAATTGATTTCAGCATGAGCCTGCAATGAAAGTCGTATGGCTGCTGCGTTTGAAAAGTGTTGCAAGCACTGAAAATGTTTATCATTTATGTTATAGGAGATAGTGTCATTAATATGTTTTAAGATAAGCATCCTATAATGAAATCCAGTAACAAGCGTTTTGCTTTTCTAGGTAGTTGCCATGAAAACATGTCTATCCTTTGAGTTTTGATGCAATCATCGCAACAATGGTCACTTCTTAGCCACTCGATTCTCAAAAACGAAATTCAAAATTTCCTCGAAAACAGTTTTCTAGCGGTTCTGATGCGCTAGTGTTTTTTTTTTTATTTAAATACATTTCAAACAATTACACTAAACCAAAAATATTTTACAGTTAAATTTTCAGTTTAAATCACTAAATTCGCTTTCGGTTACACATCAATACCAAAGACACACAAACAAATAGTCATACAAAAAGATTTTCAATTCGGTAGCCAAATGACACGTCAAAATTGATTTCTTACGACCCATTTGAACTCACTTTCGTCCAACTTGTCTTAGTGCAAAATGAGTATTTCACATGCAGTATAAAATATCAAATTGCTCCGTATAAAGTTCACTACAGCACCGAAGGCCATAAAGTATCCACGTTCGCTCTTAGGATCTCAAAACTGCTGCTACTTACTAACGCTGGACATGTTTACGCTCTGAAAGCTTGTAAAACGTAGATACTTTTACTACCAGCCGCAGGCTTCAGGACGAAGGATAGTACTGGCCGTGTGCATCTCTGCTTGTACTTTAATGAGCTATGCAGACATGCCGATGATGATTTCAACACCAAATGCAACATGTAACAATGTACGATGCATCCGCAAACAATGTGATGATTTTGCTGGCAGCAACTTTGCAAAACTTCATCGTTGGTATCCTCGCCGTGGTTTGATGTACTTTTTAGTGCTGTAATGTGGAAGCCTGTCAGAATGATGGTCACTTTTAATTTGGAACAAAAGCAATTTGAGTACATGCTCGTATCGTTGACTGATGCAAGGAACAAAAAGTCCGTAATCAAGTTTAAAGTCGTGGAAAGTTGATCCATTAACAAATGATGGAAAAGTTATCAATGAATGGTTTACTTCGACCCGTAATGAAACTGTAGAATTGATGGGGAATATAAGGACCGTCACACGTCGATAACATAGCTTGCAGCGGATGGTGCGAGCTCGACTTTATTGATTAATTGGTCATGCTGATGATGAGTGCCCTGAACGCATCATATACGAAGTTCAGAACTTGAAAGTGAATGAAAAGTTTCAGTTTGTTTCAGCTTTGAAGTGCTTAGAGTTCAATAGTAACCTGTTACTTATAATAAATTTAAAGAAGATAATTAGCTAATTCGAAAATAATGAGACAAAGAAAACTATTCTATTTTATTATTTCTGGTTGGTTCTTTCAATGGGAACGGAGAATCGACATCTTTTTAGTTTAATTGTTAAAGCGATTTGATAAATGATTTATGATAGTAGAACAAATATTTTAATTTGACGTCAACGGCCATAGGCAGTTGGGGGGTTTTTAGTAGAACGTTTTCGAAAAGTTTCAAACGATTGTGTGGACTTAATACTCATTGTTTAAAGGACACCAATCAGAAAAGGTGGACCAAAATAGTCAATGCGCAATGGCCCTTGAAGAATATGTGCTGTTCCTTGAATATCTAACCAACAGAATAGTTAGACCGTCAGCAAACTAATCTCCGGAAATGTTTAGGAAAGCAAGAAAATAGTGATATTGTGATTAGTAATGTATTTTGATGCTAATATCGATATAACATTAGATATTGTCTAAAATATTGGCAAAATAGACAAAAATAAATTAATAAAGACAAAGTAAAACACAAGCGGAAAGAGAAAGAATAGGGGGCATTTCACGTGAAGCGGACAACGAAAAAAAGTCGAGGTTCTGGATTTCGTTCATATTATGCATAATGGTACTTCTAGAAGATATGAATGTGGATGCACAAGTTTTTGTTTCTATGAGGTTTAGTTGCCGAATTATGGGCTTCTGAATAATTGACGAAATTGATAAAAGGTTTTTTTGGAAGCGGATTCTGAGATTCAAAACAACATTAAACATAATGATTGGTATGGAAAATTAGCTCTTCTTTTTAATTTTTAATTTAGATTTGAAAAACGATTTTGATGATAACTTTACTTAGCGGTAGTGGAGTTTTTTGATAGTGGAGTCGGAAAAAAGGTTAATCTACGAAGTTTCGCCACCTTTCTGGCTTGTTTCCCATTCCTTATTAGGCTTGCAAAGTATGATATGAATCAGTGCATGCTTTCGAAACCACTTTGTCAAATAAAATTTTCAAGATAAATAAATTTTTTTTCAATTTTAATCATCCCGCAAAAACAATTCCAATTTGATTCTGCTTTCGGATGCTTATTCCGCAAAACGATCGAGTTTCCCGTATCAATTATTCTCTGCTTTGATAAGCTTTAGAGACGATATACGTTGTCTATGCGATTATAGACAAGAAGGGAACCGTGATCACAAATCTATAACCTTTATGAGTAAATTATACCCAGATGCTCAGCAAGAAGTGTTCTAAATCTGCATATTTCATATGTGGTCTCGATTTTGCTGCACGTTTTCATCTCAGCATTGTTTGCAATCCGCTTCTTTATCTGATTATAATACTTTTCGCACTTGACCTCTACAGTGATTTAGATTCATTTCCCACCAGGATGCAAGGAAGGACCGCTTAAAACGGATTGTGGGACCGGAATGCTCAAAAACGTTTTTGAATTCATCCATCAGACCTGCAGACCTGCAACAGAGCCAATCTTGAAGACAAACGTAAACTATTATCAGCAACCTGTTTGAAAGTTTTCCAGTTTGTAATCTTGGGTTATGAAACAGACCAAAATTGCAGGTTGAACTAAAATTCAAAGTGAAACTAATGCATCAATGATCAGAGAAAGTAGGGGTCTATCAATTGTTTATTGGAGCCACTGTACAGAGTGATTGCTAGCACGAGTTCACTGAGAAGTCCGCTATAAGTAGGGACATTTTACCAGGTTTACCAGATAATTGACAATCAAGTCCGTTCGTTAATGTCCTTACTACCGCAAAAAGTGTATGGCATCCGATAGTACGAGCATTAATTTTTTCTTTCCGTGGGACTCCATGCCGACTTCTGGCACCTCCCCTGGCAGAGCGATCCCGTTGTGTAACATGTCAATCGATAACATAATTATGTGTTTCTGTTTGTATCCTACACATACCACGACGGCTAGATCTTCTGTATTATATTATTCCTTCTCGCTAGCGTGGTCGTTCTTATTTTGACTACTGCAGTAAGGAAGAAAACATTTGAAATTCCATGAATCTAGTTTAGTAGCCAATACAACGTCAAACTTAACTTCGTGGAAAATCAAACTAATGTGGTGCAGAGTAATCTGCAATATTTTTGGAGCTTGCCACGACATCAGAAGGCAGAAAAACAAAAAAGAAAGAGACAAAAATAGGTCCGAAATGCAATTTTCGATCTCTTAAACATTACGGTGATGGAATGGAGCCCTAGGAAAGGAAAAAGAAAAGGGAATTACACATAGGAGACAGACCTCAAAGAATAGACGGTGTCTTCAAATTACAATAATGAATAACAGAATAGGAAGAAGGTGAAATGGAATTGGATACCTTTGAGAAAAATATTTGTGTAACTGAGAGCAGTTTAGATAGTACTCGTATATACACTAATAAAAGGAACAAAGAATAAGAATCTCACAGGAATAAGAACGAAAGAAAAAACTGACCAAAGTGACACACGGTTAAGTTTGAACACCATTTTCGAGGCAAGGAAGTACTATCTGCTAGAAAAACATAATCGCATGTTGAGCTTGGCAAACCCGTTTTCAATCAAATCGATAAAAATTGTGCAGAGATGAAATATTAGTGATTGTGAGACAATTTGACACAAACGTAATAATATGTCTTACAGAAACCTGGCTTACTGATGATATCTTCGATTCGGAAATCTTACCTGACCGCACGGTTTTCCGTGGTTTTCGTTTGAATAGTGGTAAATCCGATGGTGGAGGTGTTCTCATCGGTATTAATAAGGCACTCAACGGACCACTCTGTCGTGATTTCCTTTCTGTCTTCCTGTTGAATGTATTTTTGTGCGAATTTCCTTAAATTCTGCCAAAACCTTAGTCGTTCCTTGAATATATATCCCCTGCAACCTTCCTCTGTCGATTTTTGAACAATTCCTGGCGGAACTCTCTTCTTACCTCAACAGTCATTTTCCCACCGCTGACGTTCTGCTATGTGGTGATTTTAATCTCCCTACTCTAGATTGGGATGTTGATTATTCGGTTATCATCTCGACTAGTAGTGTTTCTTTAATAACGTCCTCGTTTCTCTCACTTTTTATCCTCTCTCAGCTCAACAATATACCAAATGCCAGCAATAAAATTCTGGATCTCGCTCTGCTCTCTTTTCTTACGTTCCTTTTGATTCCCATCAACCCCCGCTTATTCTGGAAATTTCTAATATTCATTCTATGAGGAATAAAATCCCATCTTTAATACGTTTCAACTTTCACAGGGCTGATTTCACCGGCATGGCGATTGAAATAAATAGAATTCGCTGGTTTTCTTTTTTTCGTGGCCTTGACGTTGATGATGCTTTGTGCAAGCTGTATAATTTCCTATCAAACCTTATTCCCCTATTCACACCAACTAATCGTCCTAATAAACCGAACGAGGCTCGATGGTTCAGCAGTGAAGTTTCAGTCGCACTTGAAGCCAGAAATGCAGCTTGTTACTTATATAAAAGATCAGGTTCACCTGTTGACCTTCTTTTGTATAAGGATCTTCGCTATAAAGCGATAGAAGTTGTCAGACAAGCGATGCGCTCCTACATTGCTGGCGTTGAAGCATCAATTAGAACCAATCACCCAAAATTCTTTTGGTCATTCAGACGTTCCTTGAAAAATTGTCCTAGTATCCCCAATGGTATGCACTTGGGTGATACAGCTGCCTCCATTCCACAAGAAGTGTGTGAGTTTTTTGCTTGTTACTTTTCCTCTTTTTTCTCACAACAATCCTCTTCTAATTCCTTAAATCTTCCCTCCACATCCTCTCCTGAATTGCACTCATTTCGAACGAGCCCTCTTGAAATTGAACTTCTGTTGAACGATATCGATGCCAATACCGGTAGTGGTTCCGACGGTATTCCAAATATCCTGGCAAAATCTATTTCATCATCTATGTGCGTTCCTCTTTCTATCTTGTTCAACTTAAGTATATCTACTGGCTCTTTTCCTTCTCGCTGGAAAATTGCCAACATCTTTCCTATACATTAAGCCGGTGATCGAACATGCATCTCAAACTACCGTCCCATTTCCCTTCTTCCTTGCTTTAGCAAGATCCTTGAAAAAAAGGTTTACAAGCGAGTCTACTCCTTTATTCAGCCTAGTCTCGCTCATGAGCAGCATGGTTTTGTCAAAGGTAAATCCACTTTAACCAACCTTCTTTCCTTCACACACACGGTCGCTCTTGACCATCAAAAGCAGATTGATGTACTTTATACCGACTTTTCCAAAGCCTTTGACTCCGTCAACCATAACCTCCTTCTTCAAAAGCTAAGGTACGATGGCATTGCTGGTCCTCTTCTTTCCTGGTTTAATTCTTACATCCTCGACCGTACCTGTATTGTAACCGCTAATTCCTCCCCTTCAATTCCTTTTTATCCTACATCAGGTGTTCTGCAAGGGTCTGTCCTTGGTCCTCCTTTCTTTCTTTTGTTCATAAACGATCCCTCCTTTAATCCATTTTTCTTGTCTTTTGTATGTCGACGATTTCACGATGTTTCAAGTGATTGAGTCACAAAATGACTGTATGGTTTTACAAAACGATTTTAACAGCCTACAGACTTGGTGCGCTTCCAATGCTTTCACTTTGAACATCGCGAAATGTCACAAAATGTCTTTCTCTTTGAAAATTTCACCTTTGATGTTCTCCTACTCTGTTTGCGGCTATCCTCTTAATGTCGTTGATAATTTTAGATATCTTGGCGTAATGTTTGATTCTAAGCTCAAATTTGATAAGCATATTTCTTATATTGCAGCCAGGGCCTCTAAATTATCCGGTTTTATTATTAGATCCTCTAAAGCTTTCGTTAATATGTCCACCTGTGTACATCTTTTCCTCTTCTTTGTACGTAGCATCCTTGAATATTGCTGTCAAGTTTGGTGTTCTCGTTTTGTCTACTAAAATACTGCGTTGGAGTCGGTTCAACGCAGATTTACTCGTACCCTATTTTATAAATTTCAGTTTCCTTACCGTCCTTATAGTGATCGTCTGTCGTTCCTTCATTTTCCTTCCCTCGAATCACGGAGACTGTTTCTGGATGAGTGCCTACTCTTCAAATTGTTCCATAGGTTGGTAGATTCCGACATCAGCAGCCACGTTTCTGTCCGTGTTGCAGTGCATGGCACTCGCTCTTCTTTTAAGTTTAGAGTGCCATTTGCGCGCACTGACATCTTTTTTTATTCTCCGCTGTGGCGATTACTGGGGCAACATAATCATCTACAGTTTGGTCTTCTACCGCCGACATTATATGGCTTTAAAACTTTTCTGAAAAATAATCTTTTGCTTACTACTAATTCAATTTAGTTTTTTTTTCATTTTCTTTTTTTTTCACTATGTTTCTTATTTTGAATTTGTGCTTTTTCACTTTGACTTTGTTTATTATTGTTCTTTATTTTGTATCATTATCATCTCATTATTATTTTGTTCATTTTTTTATTCTTTCGTTAGTGAATTATTTGTATTTTATATTTTCTATATTCAGTAATTGGATTTTATCTGTTGAATAATAGTAAATAAATAAATAAATCGAAAAATTTCAAAGACCAAATTCTGATCTGCCCGGATACGATTCCAAATTGTTCCTTTTGATAATTTTATAGGTGAAAGAGGTTTAAGTAAAAGGAATCCTAACACCAATTTCGCTTGCCAAAAAAAGACTTTCGGTGGCCAAAAGTTCGTACTTTCAATGACCTAATAGAAATTTTACGTCGAAGCTGAGTAACAACTTTAGCTCATCCAGCTGATGCTCTTCTTGTTGGTTCGAAGGTTAAGAAAATGATGAGTTGTCATGCGATTTTTATCTTCTGTGACGTTTTTATCTTCTGTGAAGGTATTTCTCCAATTTTCCGTTTATAAACGCCCTTCATAAAATATTATTAGCAAATATTAATTAATTTTCATTTATTACCCCAGTTCGTTTTTCATTGAATTTGTAAAATATCTGTGATGAAGCTTGAGCAAAGGATTAATTATTATTTTAGATTATTAGCCAAACCCGATGCCTTTCGGATTTGGATGCCTAATACTAAAACTAAACGTCTAAGCTGCTGCATGTTTTTTTTGGAAAACTGTTTATATGTTTTGTTACAAAAAAGATGCAACATTATACATGATCAATCTGTTTTATTATAAATTACACATTCCTTACGATTTATATGAATCATAAAAATTATCTTTTGCACTTCTACAAGCTAAATGCAAAAACGTGCCAGTAAAATTAGCCACAAGCGTTCATTGCGCAACGCAAAAATAAATTAATCATCTACATTCAATTATCCTAATGATGACTGAGCTCTTTATGAAATGCACTGAGTCAAGAAAATTCGCAGCTCATTTGAGAAGCAAAGCAACAAAATGACACGCAGTACAAAAATGATAAATTAGTAACTGTTCTCTCAGTCACTGATTCCTTTGCAAAATTACCGCGAAGCGTCCATATTTTGTCTCTTGCCACGTATTCGAACAACAATTCAAAATTATTATTTATTAACGATGCCATAGAACAATCCATCATTGAATTGAAAGAAGAAAATCAACTCAAGATGTATCTTCCTGACAACCCAAAGAAAAACCAAGCGAATATACATTTACTCAAGCTTATTAATTACGAAGTTTTCATTAATTTAAATTTATATCGACACTGACAAACGAGCAGGTTTCTTTCATCGTCATGCAAAAAACAGGATCCTAAAGAAAACTTCGCCTTGCCTGATATTAATTGTCTTCTTTGTCAAAGATATTCCATAACGAATACCTGTTAGCTCTTGTTAGCTTTGCAAAACGCAAACGATGCTTATATCTCCAAGGTATCAATTTTCTGCTCCAAGGCTCAGTAGATTTTCGTAACATGCACATATCAATCTATCCTTTGAAAATATCGCGGCTCGAGTCTTCAAAATAATTGAGCGACATGTGAATCGGTATTTTCCAATGACGTACGCAACGCAAACATGCAATTACTGTTTCGAATTAGAATGGAATATTGTTCATTCTAAGAACAGAAATTGGTGACTGATTTCGTTAGAACAATCAAGTTGGTAGCTTTGAGTGGAAGTCGAAAAAAGAAATGCTTTTCAGGTTCCACGTAAGATCAAAGAAGAACCATAATTGGGTTAGGAATAGCAGAAAAAAATAAGTACCTGAAATGATATACACAATGAAAATGATAAAATCAGCTATTTCATTGGCAATATATGTATGTATGACAAAGCTAAGTTAAGATTTAGATAGATTGAGTTACAGTAAAGTAACATTTATTGAAAAAGCTTTTTTATCTTATTGCTGTTTCCTAAATTCAGATGATCTAGACCACTCAATCACTTACCCATACTAGACTCAGTCACTTACTTATGGGGGTTTCTATGAATAAACGCTAGCTTCTATTTAGAGTTTCGATATAAAGTACGCATATGTACATACAGTGGGTAAAAAATGTTAAGGCACAAACTCTCAGTTAGAATAAAAAACTTATTTTTAATGCAACTTTAATCATAAATGATGGTGGTTTTGTATTTAGTTAAAAGTTTTGGATGTTTACTATAAGAACAATATTGAACAAACTGCACACGAAACACATTTCACAACATAAACGTTAAATTTTTCACTGAAGTACCAAAATAGCGCAAAACAAGTTAAGGCATGTTTTATCCGAAATTACTTGTAATTCCTACAAAAATATATCGTTAAATGTGCTTAAAATAATGAAAATATAATATTTCTATTCAGTCTAGCTTGAAAAGTGTTTTGTAAAAGTAATTTTATTGAGGGTGTTGTTAAAAATGAATGTGAAAAGGAAATCGGTAAGTGCATTAATCCGTGAATGTATTTTGTGCGGTTGGAAAACATGAACGCCGTATTTTGAGATTGGAATACTAATGGTAAAATCAAGATATACAGTAAGAAATGTCATAAAAAACTCAAGCGCACCTGAACCGCTAGAAAAGTAGAAGAATCGTGTAGATTCTGAGTGCATATTCTACCACACATGCTCCAACCTGTTTTGAGTGCAAAATCACTTTGATCTTAACAATGCATTTAATCTCATGGGGTGGAAAGGATTTCAGGAATTTCAAGATTTATGAAAGCCAACCA